>DWRA01003807.1:0-11583 GCA_018250295.1 Spathilepia clonius | reverse complement strand
ATGCACATTTACTACTTTAATCTCTTATTATTTTTAACAAAAACATTTTTTACAAAACCGACTTCCATTTCCCAAAAAAGGAAAAAATTAGTTAGAGAACCGTTCGTTTATTAATTAGTTCTGAAGTCGGCGCTCAAATTATATAGAGCTGGATTACCACTTAAATCGTGTCCAATTAACCTCTATAACCGAAGATGTGAGAGGCGAAGGAAGACTTCGAAGAAAGAAGTCAGTTAATAAAAGACGATCACCATTACCTTGTACACCGAGTAACAGGTCTGACTCGAAACACTGCTTGTTGTTGATAAATAATATCAACTACCTCTTCAGAGTTTAACTTGATCACATTGAGGATATCCTTCAGAGTAGAAGTTATTTCAATATCTTTGACAAAAAATAGAAATGGTTTATCTTCCTGAAATATATAAAATTATAAACAATGAATAAGATAAGTAAAACTCAGTATTTTGAATGAAATATTCAATATAATAGCATATATTGAAAGGAAATAATTAAAACGTAATTTACTACATCATAATTATTATTATTTTACTAAATAAGAAGTAAATACCTCTTGTAATAGTGCATTACATATCAGATTAAGTTGGTCCTTTGTAATATTCAGTGGAAGCTCCAAAGGACTACCTATTTCTTCTCCAGAATCTGACTTAAATCTGGCTTGCACACAGCTGGGTAAGTCCTGGTCTATATCCATATTTACACCTTTTATAATCAGGTACAATAACTTGCTTGTTTAAACACACATCAACATAACCTATAAAGTCGTACAACATTTAGAATGTTAGAGAACAGTGTTACTAGATTTAAAATTTATATTCCAGTTTATACAAATGTACTCTGTGACACATATACGATCTCAGATCACACCACAGACCATACAGAAGAGAAATTTTACCACAGATTATTTTTCGATATTGATTGCAGAGTCAATAGAACGTGACGTAAATTGACGTCGCCGACTAGTGACTTCGGCCAGTTTCGGACGTCATTCGTAGTGATACCAACTCCGGGAAATTCACCCTGAATCTCAGGGGAAAAATATTGATTAAGCTTGTAGGGGGTCAAACTTCTTATGATTTTGAACGATAAAACTTTACAATTAAAAACAATAGACACTTAACACGTTTCATATCGTTTAACAGAAGTAATAGACACAATAATTAGGACTGATTGATTTAATTCTGCCTTTGCTAAACTTGCCTTTTACCTACGGGGCTACCAGGGAGTTTCCTCCTTTACTTGACTGGAAAATAAGTGGGATGGGTTTTGTTTTAAACGTTCATTATTTTGTGAAAATTTAGGAATGTTTGGCCATAATTCTAGATCCCTAGGGGTAAATATTTTAGGAATTGGTAGCCCTCGTCATTCGCCGTCAATGCAGCAAACGTCAAAGCGTTCACAATCACAAAGTTTATTATTTTTAGGTTTTCGGCATTTACGGAATTTGTTTTAAGCGAGTATTCGTGTTTACAAGTTATGAAATAGTTTACAATGAAGTTTCTGTACTTTTTATGTATCTTTTGGACTATAGCTAAATGTGATGAGCACACACACACGTATAAGTTGAAAGAACAGGTCGTATTATGGATGAACACTGTTGGCCCTTATCATAATCGGCAGGAGACGTATGCATATTACTCTCTTCCATTCTGCGTTGGCACGAAAGTTACTATCGGACACTATCATGAAACATTATCGGAAGCATTACAAGGCGTCGAGTTGGAATTCAGTGGGTTGGATATTACGTTCAGGGAAAATGTTCCAGCGCAACAATTTTGTGCTATTGAATTAAATCAGCAGTCCTACAAGGCTCTGGTGTACGCAGTCAAAAACCACTACTGGTATCAAATGTACGTCGACGACCTTCCGATATGGGGCATAGTTGGCGAGATTGATGGTGATCAATATTACATTTGGACACACAAAAAGATCGATATTGGTTACAACGGGAATAGAATCGTCGAAGTGAACTTAACAGCAGAAAACAAGCAATTATTAACTCCAAATGCTAAGATACCCTTCACCTATGAAGTTAATTGGAAGGAGAGAAATATTCGTTTTGAAGATCGCTTTGATAAATATCTAGATCCCAACTTTTTCCAGCATAGAATACACTGGTTTAGTATTTTTAATATAGTCATGATGGTTATATTCTTAGTAGGTCTTGTTTCAATGATACTGATCAGGACTCTTCGCAAGGACTATGCCAGGTATTCTAAGGATGATGACCTAGATGACTTAGAAAAAGACTTGGGGGATGAGTATGGCTGGAAGCAGGTGCACGGGGATGTCTTCAGGCCCGTGCCGCACTTGGCGATGTTCTCAGCATTGACTGGGGTTGGCCATCAGTTAACTATTGTAGTTTTAGCTGTTATAATATTTACTATATTTGGTGAACTGTATACTGAAAGAGGTTCATTACTTTCAACTGCCATTTTCATTTATGCTGCCACTTCTCCAATTAATGGGTATTTTGGAGCTTCTTTGTATGCCAGGATGGGGGGTAAGCTGTGGATTAAACAGATGCTGTTGTCTGCTTTCTTTTTGCCCGTGATGGTGTGTGGGACTGCCTTCTTTATAAACTTCATTGCAATATACTACCATGCATCGAGAGCGATACCTTTTGGCAGTATGATTGCTGTTATGTCTATTTGCGCCTTTGTAATCCTCCCTCTTACTCTTGTGGGAACAGTCCTCGGGCGTAATCTGGCAGGTCAGTCTGACTATCCCTGCCGTATTAATGCTGTTCCCAGGCCTATCCCGGAAAAAAAATGGTTTATGGAGCCTGGAATTATAATTTTTATGGGAGGTATTTTGCCATTTGGCTCCATATTTATTGAGATGTATTTCATATTTACATCATTCTGGGCATACAAAATTTACTATGTGTATGGATTCATGTTACTGGTGTTTTTAATCCTTATAATTGTTACTGTCTGTGTGACTATTGTATGCACCTATTTTCTGTTGAATGCGGAGGATTATCGTTGGCAATGGACGAGTTTTCTGGCAGCTGGAAGCACTGCTCTATATGTATATTTGTATTCATTCTATTATTTCATGTTTAAAACAAAAATGTATGGTTTATTCCAGACCATATTCTATTTTGGATACATGGCTTTGTTTAGTTTAGCCCTAGGAATTATTTGTGGCACAGTAGGCTATGTGGGCACAAGCATGTTTGTACGAAAAATATATTCGACTGTAAAGATTGATTAAAAATATTTTCGTCAGTGTAATTAAATAGTAGTTCTATATTGATACATATACTTAATATATGGATCTTGTTAAGTGTAATATATATGTTATATATTGTTTTTCACATTGGCATAGCGTGTGTTCGATCTCCTGGGGACTTGGAAATCGAATTTGCCGCTCTTTAATAAGCGCCGCGCCGTCTCCGCCCAGGCTATGCTTCTGGTTTCATAAGTAGAGTTTATTGTAGTCAAAATTTTATTGTATTTTCTAAGAAATTCGCCGAAATACTGGCTGTACAAAGTTTATTCTTTTATATTTGTTGGCAGCTCGGTGGACATACATACATTTTTCTTTTCCTTAAATCCAAAATCGGATTGGGATCGCGATTATAATTATATGATAGGCATTTTTAAAGTCCTGTGTGAGACATGCTGCTCGACCAAATTTGGTAACTACGTCCGTCATAATGTGGAAAGTTTACTTTGAATATGTACACAATAAATATTTGTATCAAGTGAGAGCGTGCGCTGACCGTCGGGACGGCATGGTAGCCAATTTTGTTTGCAACGAATAGAATTATAAATTAACACTACGATAATAAAAAAATACAGTTAAGATGGACGCCATATCTAAACATACTGCTGCTTTGTTTTTATACCACGACATAATCGTTGTAGGTACAAAAATAATGTAGGTAATGAATTAAAATTACAGTTTTATTTTCGTACTGTTAAGTTATAACTTTATTCTTCGCATAAAATTCCTCTCCCGTGTCGTGCCGGCGGTCAGTTTACACCCGTGAATAATGTTATTAATTTAGTTTTCTACGTATGTATTACACATAGGTACTTGTTGCAGTTCGCATTTCTCGAATTTTCATTGCGAGGTTTTAATAATGAGACCTTAATAAAAAATATCGTCGACATATTAACCGATGTCAATGTTTATTATTTAAGAATAGAGTTGTTGAATGTGGAAGACAGCATTTTTTTTGCTTTTATTTTACTTGGTGAAAAAGTAAGTTAAGTATATTGTATCGCCAATATTGTAGATATTGACTAATTCGTGTTGTATTGTTGTTTGTATATATATTAGTGATATATTCATAAAGCCTTAAATTGTCACCCTAATCTCTTATTCTATAATATTAGTGATTTATTATACTTACTATACGATAGAATTCTATTGATTTTGAAATTTGGTTTTTACTTAAACTGACTTACAATATCAAATAATCACCGCATTGAGGTATTTAGTAGCTAAATTGATAGTCAATTAGTGTAAGTCGAAATATGCCGGCGTTGGAACATGTATTCGTCTAACATGCACACATTAATTTTACATATCATACTTACTTTTCGTGTATTATTTGTACCATGACGTTGAATCTAGAAGGGCTATTTATATGCAAAACTTATATTAACATTTGAATATAAATAATACTTATAGGTAATAGTTATACAAATAAGTTACATTATAATTTATCGTATACCTACACTGTAGGTATTATGTTTTATGTATAAATAAAATGAACATACTTAAGCTAATTATGTTGCCTTAGTCATTTTTTAAGTTGCTGTTCGGTGTTGGAAAATTTTGCAGCCCCGGGCGTTGACCGAATTTACGCACCTCTATTTACATATTTAAAACATGTTATCTGGTGAAAATATAAGGTTTTTAATAAAATATAAGTTCATTTCAATATAGATATGAATATTTTATAAACAACACCATTTTGTACATATTTGAAAAGTACAAATGTAAAACACTAGTCTTTATTTTAGTTTAGCCAATAACAGCGATTACATTATTGTAGGTATTGACTTTCATTTTTGTTTGCCATTGATAAAAGGTCAAAAGTGGAATTTTACCGTCCCCAAAAAATGACGCCAGAGCGGGTCGATTGTAAAATTATTATGATTTCAACGTATAGTATCTACTATGGAAAGTAGCCTTCTTAATATACACAGTTGTATGGTTGAAAAACATTTTGCAGTTAGACTACAGCGGCACCCTTTTACACCTATTTCAGCTTCATAACAACAGTGTTAAGCGCCGTTGTGTTCTGGTTTGAAGAGTGTAGTAAGAGAGACATATTTATTCGACGAGCCAGCTCTAATTTAGTCCTCAAGGGTCGCTATGGATTTATGGTTGACCTCAGGTAGGACTCTTGTTTAAGATTGATTACAGATGTTCATGGGCGGTATTGAACATTTACTGTCAATTAAACTGTAATTGTACTACACAATATAAAAAAGCTGAATTTAGTCGTGTATATATTAGTTTTGCGAACCGCTTTCGTTGAAATTTTCCCATAAAATTGTATTTTTCAGTATAAAAGTAAACGTAATTTTGTACATGAAAGGTATACATTATGTAAAGAATAAAATAAAAGTTACGACATTATGTGACTGAAAATGGCAATAAAATAATAGTTTATACAAGAGTCATTATATTATCACGAACAAATTTCGAATACAATTAAAAAAAAAAACAAATGACGTTTGATTTCAATCGCGTTACACGAAAACGTAAATGTCAATGACAGCGGTTAGTTTAGTTTACCACAATGGCCACGTTTATTTATTAAAAACGTTGCAATTGCATTCACTGTATTCCTTCGTTGTTATTAGACTTTAATCGGCTGTTGAAAATGAAGTATCTGTATTTTTTGTGTGTTTTTTGGATCATAGTTAATTGTGATGAACATACACATACTTACAAGTTAAAAGAGCAAGTCGTGATATGGATGAACACTGTTGGCCCCTACCATAATCGGCAGGAGACGTACGCATATTTTTCCCTTCCCTTCTGCGTTGGCACGAAAGTTACTATCGGACACTACCATGAAACTTTATCGGAAGCATTGCAAGGCGTCGAATTGGAGTTTAGCGGTCTGGATGTCACGTTCAAAGAAAATGTTCCAGCACAACAGTTTTGCGCCATAGAACTAAACGAGCAGTCCTACAAGGCTCTAGTGTATGCAGTAAAGAATCACTACCGGTATCAAATGTACGTCGACGACCTTCCGATTTGGGGCATAGTTGGCGAGGTTGACGGTGACCATTACTACATTTGGACACACAAAAAGTTTGACATCGGATACAATGGGAATAGAATTGTGGAAGTCAACTTAACAGCCGAAAATAAAGAACGATTAACACCCGACGCTAAAATTCCATTCACTTATGAAGTGAACTGGAAGGAGAGCAATATCCGCTTTGAAGACCGCTTTGATAAGTATTTAGATCCTAATTTCTTCCAGCACAGAATTCACTGGTTTAGTATATTCAATAGTTTTATGATGGTTATATTCTTAGTGGGTCTTGTTTCTATGATTCTAATGAGAACTCTTCGCAAGGACTATGCCAGGTATTCTAAGGATGATGACCTAGATGACTTAGAAAAAGACTTGGGTGACGAGTATGGCTGGAAGCAGGTGCACGGGGATGTCTTCAGGCCAGTGCCGCATTTGGCAATGTTCTCGGCATTAACTGGAATTGGCCATCAGTTAACCTTTGTGGTTCTAGCCGTCATAATATTTACTATATTTGGTGAACTGTACACTGAAAGAGGTTCGTTACTTTCGACTGCCATTTTCATTTATGCTGCCACTTCTCCAATTAATGGGTATTTTGGTGGTTCTTTGTATGCCAGGATGGGGGGTAAGCTGTGGATTAAACAGATGCTGTTGTCTGCTTTCTTTTTGCCTGTGATGGTGTGCGGGACGGCCTTCTTTATAAACTTCATTGCAATGTACTACCATGCGTCGAGGGCTATACCTTTTGGCAGCATGATTGCTGTTATGTCCATTTGCACCTTTGTAATCCTCCCACTTACCCTCGTGGGAACCGTTCTCGGGCGTAATCTAGCCGGTCAGCCTGACTATCCTTGCCGTATTAATGCTGTTCCCAGGCCCATCCCGGAGAAAAAGTGGTTCATGGAACCTGGTATCATAATCATTGTGGGAGGTATTTTGCCATTTGGCTCCATATTTATTGAGATGTACTTCATATTTACATCCTTCTGGGCGTATAAGATTTACTATGTGTATGGATTCATGTTACTGGTCTTCTTGATTCTTATGATTGTAACTGTTTGTGTGACTATTGTATGCACCTATTTCTTATTGAACGCGGAGGATTATCGTTGGCAATGGACAAGCTTTCTTTCAGCTGGAAGCACTGCCCTGTATGTTTACTTCTATTCCTTCTATTACTTTATTTTTAAAACCAAGATGTATGGTTTATTTCAAACCACATTCTATTTTGGATACATGGCTTTGTTTAGTTTAGCTCTAGGAATTATTTGTGGTACAGTAGGCTATGTCGGCACCAGTATATTTGTTCGCAAAATCTACTCAACAGTTAAGATTGATTGAAGCAAGTCAGTTTGATCAAGTGTTGGCTATTGATCCATATGGATTGCGTTTGAATACAATGTGTGGTCATTTCATTATTCCAATATCAAATTAACTTTGAAAATAGATGTACTTTGAAAATAGATGATGAAAATTAAAAAAAAAAAACAATTAATATATTCATAGAGTTGTACATTCCTGTTTTTGTTCAATAAATTGGTGTATGTATGTGATAAGAAATGTAGTATAATAAATCGGTACCTCAGAGGTATACAATATTAAGCACCAAAACACAAATTTTACGTGATGACATAAAGTGTTTGGCTACCATCTATGAACAAGTTTTTGATAGATTAGACTAGAAAGCGTTCAGAGGTTTTCCAAAATATTAATCATAGGACTTAATGCATTTTACCATATTATAGAGCTGGTTTTTGTGATTGTAATTATGCAACTAAGAATTAAAATTTTCTGAAAAAGTAGACTTGTTATTGTATACCTCTGAGGCATAGAAATATAATTGTAACATTTCAATATCTGTTAGAGCCATAATTATGAACTGAAGTATATAGCACAATATTGTAAACGTTGTTTGTGTCAAGTATCTTTCAATTTTATTGTCATTACGATGATTATTAACTCAAGTAGCAATAAGGAGACTAAGTAATGCAATAATCAAAGCTTTAGTATTATCTCGATTGTCTTGATTTGTGACAAATACTTTAGATCGTTTTGAATTATGGTTATATGTATGTATAAGTTAAAACAAAATAGTGTATTTAATATATTGGCATTATTGGCCAAATATTTGATTAATATTGTGTATATTTTCCCCTGCTTTTCTAAATTTACATGTTTGAATTCATTGTACTTGAAAGGTTTCAAGTGTTGTAAATATCTTAGAAATATTGTATGCATAGTTGTAGTAAGTCCCGAGGAATTTGGAGTTCAGAATTTATGTGGTAATGTTTTTAATTATTTTTCTTTTGTTATATTATTTCATTGGAAACGCGGAACTTTTATAGCTAAATTGATTCAATAAGTACCTATATTGCAACTATAAAAGATCAAATTTAATATTGTCATGCTCTTTCAGGAATTGGTTTTTTGCATATCTGAAATTTACCTATGTAAATATTTATGGAAAAACATACTTCACTTTTATATAATTATATCTGTTTGTTTTAAGATAATTAAAACAAATTAATATCTCATATGCCATTGTCCATTAAACTTATATTATCGTTATTATAGCATAAATAAATATTATAATGAATGCAAGTGTTTTATTGTATGCTTAATAGTTTTCTTTCCTAATTACCTAGATTTTTTGTTTTGATTTAGATGGAGTATAGTTTATCTTAATTACAAAACCATGTAAAAATGTAACCACAGCAACAATAGTCAGATAAGGCGGCGATAAGTTTATACTAAACAAAATGCGGTCCAAACGCATTTTGTTGATAGGCTTAATCTGATTTAATTTGTACATTCTGGCTGACTGAAATATGATATCAGAAAGTCGACTTGTGCTATCGCAAAGTAGTCGAATATCTGGGACCAAGTGAAGTGAAGAAAATTCTAGACCATCATAAAAAAAGTTCATGGAATCAGAATCATGATGTTCAAATTGGAAGGACTAACAGGAAAAAGAATTGATGGAGAACGGCAATAAATAATTATATAAAATGTTATTGAAGGTGTTTATTATAATTTTTGACTGTCAACAAATGTGTCGGCATCCACAGCTCCTTTTCTTGATTTTTTGCCGCCCGGCGTCTTACTATTATATGCTTGAGCTGTCCGTTTTCTCAGTGTAGCTATGTCTTCATTTTCATCAGTCTGATCTGCCCATTCTAATACCAACCTGCGACCGTACAAATGGGTGGATTGGCATAATGCTTCAAACGCAGACTGAAACGTAATAAATAATCAGACATTACAAATACAATTCAACTATTAGAATTATTATAAAATATATAATAGGCAAGGATAAATATTATTGCAGCGATTTTAATAAAGAATACCTTTGCATCAGCTTTAGTAAAGTAGTCTATAAATCCAAATCCACGGTGCTGGTCAGACGAAAACTTTTTAGGTAACCTTAAAGTTTTTATCTCTCCAAAGGCTCTGAAAATTTAAAAAATACTTTCATTACACGACATTTACATATTTGTAAAAAATACAGTTTTAGTTATAAAGACGTGGATATCTATGAAATGTAACGTATTCATAGAAAAGTGATAAGTCAGTTATTTTGTAAAGATAACAACATACCTAAATATTTCGTGTATTTCATTTCTATTAGCCTGGAATGGAACATTTCGGACAAGTATTTTTGTTCCGTTTTGGGCGCTTTCCTTAGTGGTTTTCTTTGCTGTTTTAACCTCATTCCTGAAAATAATTGTAATTTTGTATGACTTGTACGCTAATAATTAAATTTATGTAAAGCATAACATTAAAGTATCTAAAGTCTCGTTGTTTGGGCATTGATAAAGTTTAATATTAAAATACCTCCAAGTAAAATACTCCAAGTAAAGTAATTACTACTAAGTCTTTCTAAAACATCGTTTATAAAATGTAAATTAACAAAACATATTGAATTTTGAATTCGAATTATAATGAATGTACTGTCGAATTAAATTTTTAAATTCATGTCATTAGCTTGAGTAACTTTCAAGTTAATTTTTCATACAGTTCTAAATTATTTTAATTTAAGTAGATAAGAATATCTAATATGTTTCATAATTAAATTTACATGAACTTACTGATTTCCTCTTTCGGATCGTTTTAATTCTAGAGTTTTGCCATCGAGCGTTGAATTTTGAAGTAATTTCAACGCCTCATTAGTATGCTCCGACTTATAATATTGTACGAAACCGTATCCCATCGAAAGAAACTGTCCCGGATTTTTTGGATCTTTCTTTTTTGCTATCGTTACGCTGTGTATTTTGCCACATACCGCGAAATGCTGCAAAATAAATTAATATTTAAAAATTAAAAATAACAAGCTTTTTCCGATTGTTTTGTCAGAAAACCCCTACATTTGATATCAATACCGTGCTAGTTTGTGTTAGGTCATCCGCCATATTGGATTTAGAATGACGTCACTCAGCTTACCATGCATTGTCATTCAAACTAAATGTTTATGTAAAATTTCGTCTTAGTCGGTCGATGACAATTGCTTTAGAATACAGTTGCAAGATTTGACTTCAATAAGTCAAGAGTTGAGACTAGAAATAGGTTGTTAAAAATATTTTTACGTATCTGACGTAATAGCAGAAGTTGTCAATTCTATAGTACCCTAAATAGTATATGATTAATTTTAAATTCCATATATATTTTGCTACATTTTTAAGTAAAATTTTGGAAGAATATTAAATTACTGTCATTACTCACAGATTTTAAAGTATTTTCCGTAGTGACAAAATTGAGATTTTTAACAAATAGAGTAGCGTTGTTCTCTGGTTCTTGCTCTTCATAACTTTCTTCAATTATTTCATCTTCCTTATTTTTTTCTGTATCGTCTGTATTTTGAGTCTCGGCATTATTGACTTCATTTTGCTCACTCTTACTAACTTTTTTTGTTTTAGTACTATCTTTAATTTCTGGTTTATTTTCTAGTTCTGGTTTTTCATTACTTTTTACAAAAATATTTTCCGGTGCCCATTCTAAATATAACGGCGCAGCTTTGAATTGAGAGTAGGCTAATTTTGTGAACGCTTTTTTAGCTTCAAAGGGCTCTATGAAATCAACAAGGGCGGTGATTCCATGCTTTGGTAGCAAAAATCGTGCTAGGGCACCATGTTTTTCGAATAAACTTTTTATTTCATTTTTATCTGTGTTGGCAGGTAAGTTCTTTACCAGAATACATGTCTTCGATCTTCTTTTTGCTGGCTAAAATTAGAAAAAAAAAAAATATTAGTAAAAGTTTCATGAATATCCCTACAACTACATTTCGTAGTGATATAAGTTGTATAAGTTTTAATATAGCTTTAGTCAAG
>DWRA01003806.1:0-11585 GCA_018250295.1 Spathilepia clonius | reverse complement strand
TTTTATTGACGTAAATCCTAACTCACAGAAGCAGATTCCCCAAAAAATAATAGCAACAAAATCATTAACAGTAGTTAATACACTCCAAAGTAGTTTTTTCAACATGGCAATTAAATACCGAAAATATACAATCCTCGAATAATTGGGCGAATACTATTGTAGTAATAATTATCAAGAGAACTTAACTTATCAAAGCGCCTAAAAATACCACTTTAGGAGTATTCTGTTTTGGAAGGATGTTCATTATTTGAGAAATAACAACGACACTGTTTATACCATTTATTTCTTCCTTTAAGTTACATTGGGATTTACACAAAAGTAAAATTCAAATACATTCATTTCACAAATGTTTTCTTTTAAGATTGAAGTTTCACAATGATAAGATTTTTAGATCACATTAAAAATATTGTTTTAGCAATAACACTTCTGTTCTACCATTGTGATTATCTCAAACTCAAACCTTTTTAGTACTGATTACAATCACGAATTCACATTTTTAAAGTTAGTATTTAGGAAATTATAAATGGCATGAAAACTAATATTACGCTAAATCCTGTAATTATATACAGTAAATTTGCTTTACTGTGACTTGATTTAATATGAGAAAACAAATCGCAGCTTACTAGTGTTCTCAACATATAAGAAAGATACAAAGAAATTTAAGTATCCTACACACATTGGTTACAAACATAATGCAGCAGAAATTTTAGTCACTGAAGTATGTAATATTGGATAAAATCCAAATCAGTCCATAAGTATAATTATATCTCATAAGGTTTCTATTAATGCGACAAGAGCTTGGATCGATCGAAACCATTGATATTAGTAGACTTACATGGTTTTAAACAATTACCAATCGACATTGAACTTGAGCTGTAAGTACCTCTTACACAAACAAACAAGGTTATCAAGAGGTGGTTATTTTAATACTTAAAAACATTATTACACTAAAAATTGCTCTCAGCTTAGTTATTATAATAATTGTACAAAATCCTATAATTAAAAAAGTTATGTTACATTGATTACCTTAGAAATGCCTAATGAGATATTCAGGAAATAATATGCAACTAAAACACTATTGGTACTCAATGCACAAACATAAATACATGGAATGAAATTCTATGTAGTCTCATACACCTAATTTTTCATGTCCTCTGCAGTCTGATAATTTAACGTCTTCTACGTCGACGTGAATCTCCATTGTAGCCGTTCTCTGTAAAATAAAAAATAATTCCTATGAATAACTAAGTTAATACATCTTTTTATCACAGCTGTATTAAACAATAAATAGTGAGTGATTAGTCTGGAGTTTACAGAACACAAGCCATAATGAACACATTAATATTATATAATGTTTAACATTAATTTGTTGGCTTTCATGTCTCATGGATGGTGCCTGTAAACAAGTGAGCAGATAGTTATAGTTGTGAGTTTTCATTGGTTTGAATATAACAAACCTCAGTAGCATTCACCGTCGTTGGCGATTCCTCTGGCGGTCATTATTGTACCCCATGGAGCCATTAGCCAGCGCACTGTTTAAACCGTTTTGATCCATACCAGCTCCCAGTGGCCTACCGGGTCCCATATTTTGCAGGCCAATGTACTCCGAACTATTATTACCCTCAAAAGTACCGTTAAGGTTTTCCGTTTGATTTCTAATATTCTTATTAGCATAAGAACCGAATGCTGTGAAATTGGCACCTTGAGATCCTAGGTTATCGCCGCTGTTTTGTGGCAACATGCGCGGCAGAAGGCCCCCATGGGATACGCCGAGACCGCCAGAGGACAATCCACCAGTGGCCTGGCCCAGGCCGCCGCCGAGGCCGCCGGAACAGTCAGAGCCGAGACCACCGCCCGGATTATCCGAGCCGTGGTCGTCGTGGTCTCGTCCTCTTCCGCGCCGGCGCCTGTCGCGCCCGCCTCTCGAACGCGAGTGAGACGGTGCATCATCCGAGCCGAGGCCCCCGCCAGAGCCCAGGCCTCCTCCCGAGCCTAGGCCACCTCCAGAGCCCAGGCCTCCTCCCGAGCCGAGGCCTCCGTAGCCGCTCCCGGAGCCAAGAGCGTCGCTGGAGCCCAGGCCCCCGGTAGAGGCGTAGCCTCCACCGAGGCCCCCGACGGAGCTCGAGCTCGTGTTAACGCCCGGCACGAGCGTGTTCCCGCTCGCGCCCGGAGCGTTAGAAGAGCTTCCGAGACCACCAGCACGATTTCCTCGCTTTCTGGAATCTGATTCCAGGCCATTTTGCGCCAAGCCGCTGTGACCCTGATTATAAGGGTTAGGTGCCCCACCACTGGATAAGTCGGATGTGGGTGGAGGGGGAGGTGGTGGAGGAGGAACAGCACCCCATGCCTGTACAGAGGGGAACATGCTACTAGGACCAAACGTGGGCATCATCATGCCATACTGATCAGCAGGATAATAGGGAGACATGACAAAACTGTTCCCATTCATAGAAGCTGGCATACACATATTCATTTGAGGATTTAAGCCCATTAAAGGTGGAATCATATTTGTTGTGTGCTGGTCTGAACCCTGTTGGTACTGTGTCGAATATTGTTGTTCTGAAGGTGAAGGATTTTGGTGTTTTTGAGACTGTTGATTGGATGGTAGACTTTGATACTGAGAAGATTGTGCATTGATGGAATTACTAACACCATGGCTGTTGTGGTCATTTTTAGGAAAATCTTTACTAGGAAAGGAATCATTTCGGGATGGAGCATTGTAGTTTCCCTTTCCGTTTGTTTCAAACGATGTGGGCAACTGTGGACCAATCGGAGTCGGCAGGAGCGGCTTTGGCGTCGGCAAGAGTGCTTGGGGCGCGATCTGCGACCCACCATTAGTGACTTCTTTTTGTGGGCTGCACTTGCCTGAACGAGATCGGCTTCGTGATCGGGAGCGAGAGCGCGAATGACTTCTTGATGATCTGGAGGACTTGCTGCGAGACGAGCGCGACGAGCTGTGACGGCGGCGGCGACGGTCTCGGGAGCGCGACCTCGTGCGCGAGCGGCGGCGGCGTGAGCGCGAACGAGATCGTGAACGACGTCCCCTCCTGTATCTTCCTCCGCGACCACGATGACCTACAAACAATATAATAATGTATAATAACTTGTAACCTAACCATTGTACTATAATGATATGTAATATTATATTTAACAAACAAAACATTGCACGAAATAATTAGTGTTAAGGCAGGTTTACACAAGAAATGTAATGAAGAACTTACGACGTCCTCCGCCACTTCCACGTTCTGCCAACTCCTGTAGCTTAGGATTCACAACTTGTTTGGCTTCTTTCAAAACAGCCACCAAATCGGCGGCTTTAGCTGCATTAGAAGGCGTAAAGAATGTGTATGCAGTTCCCGTTTTATTTGTTCGTCCTGTTCTTCCAATGCGATGAACATAGTCTTCAGAGTTGCTCGGATAATCAAAATTAATAACGAATTTAACGTCATCAACGTCTGAAAATAAAATTTCAATATTTGTACACAGTTTCTTGGTTATACAATAGTTTTTTTTTGGTTAGTTTCTATTTTTAGACTGTCTAAAATAAGCGAAAGTAATTATACTTAAACATACCTAATCCTCTAGCAGCAACATCAGTAGCAACAAGTATAGGAGCTTTGCCACTTCTAAAATCTGAAAAAATACCATTAGTGTAAATGTAAGGAACAGATTGCAAGCTTATAACATGAATTGTATATATATTTAAATCTGACATCACTAGTACTAAATCTATTGCCTTACCCGACCATTGTTAACTTTTTTCCATCATGTATTATTATATTTCTGTAGTTGTAACTGATGATGAATTGTATATTTAAAAAAATCAAGTACAAATTATTTATTATGCTAACTCCCTTCATTGACAATTGAAGTCAAGAAAATCTTCCAATGAGACAGTTATTTATAAATTGTAATATAACAAAAGCGCACTACTAATGTACATTATATAATACACATTATAAACAGCTTACGTACTATATCACCAGCTATGTAAAGTTATCTATACAATGTATATATATATTTTTTATTAAACTGGTTCGGTCGCTTCCTGGTACTGCTTTCTATGAGACATATACATTAAATGATTGGAAGTCTCGAATTAAACTTACTAAAGAAATAGGATTCCATCGACATTTAGACGTATAATGTGCATTAAACAACAAGTGATAGCAAGGGAGCCGGCAGCGCGCGAGGCGCAAACAGAGATGCGAGCGCAGAGGCCGAGGCGCGGGCGCGGCCGCGAGCGCTCGCCGGGCGCTGCTGGTCGCCAAAGGGCACGGCGGCAGCGCTTGCGGTCGCTGCCGGCGAGGGGGCGAGCCTCGCTGCGCCGAACACGCGAGAAGCGGCTCAGACACGACGCCGCGATGCAAGTCAGAGCGCTTAAGGCTTAGCCCCGTCAACTAGGGGCGCGTGCGGTGCGGCCGCGGCGAGCCGCCGCCGGAGGCTTAGCGGCGACGGACGCACGCGCGCCGCCGCCTCCGCCGCCCAGCCGCAGCCCTCCGCAGCCTGCACATGCAGACACGTGTTCAGATACTGACTCTTTACTGCACACTCGCCGCGATCCGTCGCTCCACTTTAGTCCGATACCGCTTCTCGGTTGTTTACTACTTGCTACATATGTAAATATATAGTTTCGCCTTGTTTAGTTTTTTTTAATAAATGAAGAGAATTCAAATGTTGTTCTGTTTATTTGAATGCATAATATCTATAATATATTAATATAATATTAAATAAAAGAAAAAGAATAAAGCTGTTTACAAGGAACCCTAGCAGTGGCACGGCTTACCTTGGAGTACCCAATCACGTTCATTTTGGGACTTATCACCATGAATGCACACAGCAGGCCACCTACAAACAAATACATAATTATACAAGATTGCAAGATTAAAAAATCAACTATGTACTTAAAACTTTCCATAAGAAAACTAACCAAAAACAAGCAGTAACTTCATTAAAAGGAAATTGTATCCAAAATGGAATTTTTTGATAGAGCAAAGTAACCACACCAGTGACAGTAAATTATGATTAGTGTAACTTTTTAAACAACATAAATTTATTGAATATTTCAATATTGATAAAATCAGTTATAAGAATCCGTTGTTAGCATTGTTAACTACTATTAACTCTCTAAACGCCGATAGAAAAAATTAAAAATACTTTTGGTCATAATTTGTTTATTATGTTACGATACGTATAGAAATACAAATACAGGAAGGGTGAGGTCACCGGTGACCCCCATGGCGTTAAACGTGTTAATGATCAATCAATATAATTTACAAAATTATCCTTACCCATCACGTTTCATTTTTCTTGTAATATCATCAACCCTCCTCTTGGTCTCGATGAAAATTATTGTTTTGTTTTCTTTCTCTGCCATAATTTCTTTAAGCAGGGTGCTCAGTTTTGTCTCCTTTTCATATTCCATGCATACATCAATGATTTGTAAGATATTGTGGTTGGCAGCCAATTGCAAGGACCCAACATTAATTTGCAAATAATCTTTTAAGAACTCAGACGCCAGACTCTGCACCTCTCTGGGCCAAGTAGCAGACCACATAAGAGTTTGACGATCAGGCCTGATTTGTTCAATGATTTTTCTAATCTGAGGTTCAAATCCCATGTCTAACATTCTGTCTGCTTCATCAAGAACTAGGTAAGTGCATCTTTTCAGATTTGTCCTACCACTTTCCAAAAAATCAAGTAAACGTCCAGGTGTTGCAATGACAATCTCTACTCCAGCATCTAAGTCCCTAGCCTGAGGTCCCTTTGGAGCTCCACCAAACAAACAAGTGTTGTGAATTTTAGATGTGTTAGCAAACTTATCACAAACTTCCTGTATCTGTTGAGCTAATTCTCTTGTCGGAGCCAACACAAGTGCAATAGGTCCATCCCCTCTACTAGATTTTGGCTGGTTATTAATGTGTACTATAGCTGGCAGTATATATGAAAGTGTCTTTCCCGAACCCGTAGAAGCTATACCCACCATGTCATTTCCACTTAAAGCAATTGGCCAACCCTGAGCTTGAATTGGAGTTGGCTTGGAGAATCCCATTTTATCAATTTCGTCCATCACGTAATCAGGAAATCCTGCTTCATCGAACGTTAACGTAGGCTTAGGTATGTTACGACCTTTAAGCGTTATCTCATTATCGCTTCTCCAAGATTCTACTTCAGATTCCGATCTGTTTTCAACGTCTGGATGAGGCACATAGAAATCTTTCTTGAAAGGTTTCAGCCTACTTAAGTCCCATTTAGGTTTACGTAAGTTAGCGCCAGGATTGCTTCGACGGCCACCGCCGTATCCGCCTCCTCCTCCTCCTCCTCCGCCTCCGGACCCGAGACCATAGCGTGGGCTGCGACTACGACTTCTGCTCCGGCTCCTACTACGGCTCCGACGCCTATCGCGACTTCTATCCCTATTAAAATCAATATAAACATCAGATTTACGATTACAGATATCTAATCATCCAATAAAATAACAACTAACAAATTATTCTATCGTAATTATTGCGCCGTGACAAAGCCGTTATTTACCTTCCGCGACCCATTCTTGCACCGCTTGCTTATTCCGTGTAACAAAACGTATCGTAGGATTAATGATATTCAATTACGAAACTATTTGCACTGGTAAAAATACAATGTAACACTAATGAAACTTCTTGCAATTAGAGATAATCAATTAAAATTATGATGTAAAAATGCCATTCGCATCACCATTCACCACATGAGCGAAACAAAATGGCGGCGTCCTCCTTGTTAGCGACAGTAATTGTCGTTGATTCACTTGGTTTCCCAAGCCCGCGTTAGCCAGAGGAAGGAGCGCGTTATAAAGTTACGCCACTTTAGTTTGTTTCTGCAACCAACCATAGACAAACTTGAAAGAATATATTATTGTATTATAATAAAATAATGTATTGTAATATAATTATAAAATAGCAGTAACTATCTACTTTACGTTTAACATCTCTAGCTTTTTGCTGTTAAAAGTTACCTCCATGTACTAAGTGCGTTTTATACTGCTAAAAGAGTGACATTGATATTAAAGCAATTTGCTTTATCGAATATGTATTATTTAATCATGTTATACAATTAACTGAAACACATGATAGTACAGAGCTATTGTTATATTTAATTTAAAAAAAAAATGTTTTTTTTTCAAACGTTCCATAAAAATATATATTTCCTCTAATAAAATTAATGCTATTTTACAGTATTATGTTTATCCTACGCTTACCTTTCAAATTTCACATAATACTTACAATAATTAATATAAATCTCCTCATGGCCATGTGAACTTTATCAAAAGCATGAATGAAATGATACACGATTCTGCCTAAATCGGAATGTATTTCAGTGGAATCCATTTTCTGCGTTGTTGTGACATTTTGATTTTTGCTCTACTGTTGTGAAAAGGAATGAATATTGCGCTCTAAAGCATTGCAACCTTGAATTATTTCAAATAATATGTGATGATTGACTGTTGTATGTTATTGAAATGTTACGAAGAATATTTCAACTCTGCTTGGGTTGTGAAGTAATGCACAATGGGTTGAAATAGTGAATGTCAGCGGCATAAATCTTCGTTTTATAAATACTTTATTTCAGAATACGCGACTTGAGAGTAAGAGCGGAAACACTACCCGTAACAATGGAATTAGATGTATCACCTATCAATACACATACTGTGAATAACGACATGGAATATTCGGATAATTCCGCTGACAGCAAGTATCTGCCCTGCAACAACGATCAGTACACGGTTATTCGAATCCCTCAGGATGGTGAAAAATCCAGCAAACATTCCTCACGGAAACAATCGAAACGGAGGAAAAAAAGCTCAAATCATTCCAGACCTCTTCCAAGAATCATAGTAAAACCTTTGCCTCCTCCGCCGCCACCTGAGACACGTGAATGGACTGCAGCAAGTTCGTACTCAGAAACAAGCTCAAATACATCTAATAAGTTGTCTACAATGAGGGAAGTCTTGGCCAGTATACCAGGTTTCTGCATTAAACCTAGAAAACGAAGTGGTAAGAAATTGTCTACAGCGGCACAGCTACAACAAACAAGAGAGGGATGTATTGATTTAGAAACACCTGACTCCATCTTAGTTAACACAAATATTAGAGCACTATTAAATAAACACACATTTTCTCTACTTCCACCTTTATATCAATATAAACTGGGGCAGCTGCTGCCTAGTGTAGATCGGCCCAGTACATCAGGACGCCTTAGTTCATCTAGTCTCAATAATGAGTTTTTTGCTCGTGCCTGTATAGAATGGCAAGACAGCCTTTCTGGGGGTGAGTTTACACCAGAAAATCAACAAAAGATGAAGACTGAAGCAGAAAAAGAAAAAAGCAAAATTGACCCTTGGAAATTGAAACATTTTGAACCATTTTGGGGTGAAAAGGCTAGAAGAGAGAAATCTGCAATGAATTTAAATTCAGAGAGACCTTCTCTTAAAACAACAATTAAATTAAGGCCAACAGCTTCAATAACTAGTAGCAGTACTGTTCCAAAGATTAAGAAGAGTAAATCTTCTAGCAGTAGTAAAAGAATGAGGAATGTTGGAGCTGTGACCCGTTCTTCTGCAAAAGCAGAAGAAGGTGAAGACGAACCTATTCCTGCTAGCAGTAAGTCATCTGCACCAGTACCAGATTTACTTCCTTTGAAACACGTCAAAAACCACAGTCAAGGCTATGTTGATTGCCAAGATTTCAGTTTCTCAGATTCTACATCTACACAGAGAGTTGAAGATCCAGTAGCCACAACACCAATTGATCCTCTTTTATTACAAGATGTAGAGTCAGATCGCAGTGAATTAAAACAAGAGTTAGACATAAGTGTGGTTACAATTGAAGAATCTAGCGTTTCAAAAGATTGTGAAGATGATAAGACTACAGATTCTGACAGTAATCTTCATGAGCCTACTAAGAGACTAAGTAATGACAATGATGATTATAGGTATTCAAAAAGACTTAGGTATGAAGATGATTATACTTTAGATGATTCAAATTTTTATACACATACTGCTCAAGTGTCTGGTAGTAACAACTGCTCTGATGTTGAGACAAATTGCAACAATGAGCAGTTGAGTCAAAATGAGGAGCTTCACTTGTACACAACTCAAGATCATGTTGATACAAACAGTGAAGACAGTAAAGCAACTACTTCCCTCTATGAGTATGATGATAGAAGTGTATCCTCTATGTCCAGTTTAAAAATTGAGACCCATTTAAATAATGTTTCAATAGTAAATGATTGCAGTGAAGAAGTAGCAAATGAATATGAGGTTCCTGCATCAGCATCTGAAATAGAACAGAGTCCAGTTGAAATAAAGGGTGACATAAAAGCATCACCTCTCAATGATAACAATGATGAAACTGTAACAGATTCATTCCAAGATGATATTACAATTGTATTTGACTCCAATGATTCACCTCATAATAAGGCACCAACGCCTGTGAAAGATGTATATGAAAGCATGGATGTTATTGAAGAGCCGGAATGTTCTGTTGAGCAAACTATTGAACAGTCAACTATCAAGCATGAAGAAGAAATGGTGACAAAGTCTGAGGAGAAACAGAAACCTAATGAAAGCATTGTTCCAAATTATTATGATGAACATTTTAAAGATGCAGAATCTTTTATATTAGAAACAGGTGCACTCTCAATACTAGCATCACGTAAGTAGTACTATATGTCATAAACTGTAATTTTTTGGACATTATCATATTTATTTAAAATCACACACAACTTTTAGAACTTATAGGATTTTGAAACAATTATATTTAGCCTCATTTGTAAAAAGTTATTTACTACTGTTATGATTATCAAGCTCCATAATTAAAACAATATTTAAAACCTTGTTATTCAGGAGTGTGAGAAACACAGTGTGGAAAGGAGTCTATTAAATTGTTTATTAAAAAATTACAGAATCTGAAGATGTTAAGTATGCTTCTCATCCTAACCTCATGGAACTGACTTCTTATATGAGTGAAACGAGTAAGTAATTGTCAAAACAATAGTTCAATTAAAAATTAAATTACCTTTTCTTAATTTAATGTCTATTATAAATTTTGATGTAGAAGGTAGTTAGAAAATAAGTTGACTTATTAAAGTTATAAAATGTGATAACAGCTGTACTGTAGCAATGTAATCAATGATAGTTGCAATTTTTCATATTTATTGCAGATGTAACAGCAGTAGTTACAATGCCAATTACACAAAACTCTTCAATACCAATGATGGAGGTCACCAACACATCTGTAAGTAATGAAAACATTGTATATTATTCTTAGGATTTGCAATGATATGTTAAAATTGTAATTACAACTTGTTTAATAATTAATTTCAGATGGTATCTTATCCCGATGACACTATGCAGGACCCAGCAAAGCCTAAGAACTCTGCAGTTTCATGGAAAACTGAAAATGAATGGACAAACAATGAAAATATTATAACTTTGCACAATTTTTCAGCACTAAATGTTGAAAGTGGGAAATATGTGAGTGAAGACTCCAAAACTAGTATGGAAGACGTGAATATTAATGATGAGAACTGTATGTACAAAGAGGATAGGGATGCAAACTTTAATATGGAATCATCAAACTCATCGGAAAGTTGTCAGTCAATGAAGGATTTGACAACTAAACAAGATTCTGAACCGGCTACCAGTTTAGTGTCTAGTACTACAGTGACTAATCCCCCAATTAATTCAGCAACTGTTTCCCAAAGTGTTAGAGCAGCGGGCAAAAAATCCAAATCTGGAAAAGAATCTAGCAGGTATGATTTCATAGAAATCTGTAATTAAAGAATGTCTGTTTAAATTCCAGGCTCATTAAAAATTAATAACCTTAGAAGTTAGTGCAAGGTAGCAGAACCAATTTAACAATATTATTTAATTGTAATTAGTTTTGCAGTAATAAGTATAAAGAAATATTCATGTAATATTATGAGGTTTGTTGGCTATAGGAATTGGGATATGCGAGAAGCATAGCTAGTGTTAGAAGCTATCCTTTAGCTTCATGTACTGGATGTATGTAGCTGGATTCATGTAGTCATGTTGTGTGGGTTCACGTTTATTACTTCTCTGCACACTTCCACTTATGACCATATTCTTAGTATTATTCATTCAATGCTGGGTGTAAAGTTCAGTAGTAAGCTCCATGCTAAGGGCTCAAATATATGACATTTATTGAAAACACTTAGGTATTGTATTTGGTAAGCACTCTATATTTTTTCATAGACATTAGACAATTGATTAAATAATGTTACTTTACTATATAAATTATATTATGATATTTAAATCTCCTTGGGGGTCATTTAGTCCATCAGACGGATCGTAGGTAAATGAGATCGCAATCCACTAAATTAACAGTGAGTGAGGCAGCGGAAACCATCCGTGCACGTAATGATGAGCAGCAACGTTCGTTCCAGGAGTCGCAGCGCGAACAAGGTGCCGCCGGGCGCAGTGAACCTGGAGCGCAGCTACCAGATCTGCCAGGCAGTGATCCAGAACAGCCCGAACCGCGACGCGCTGCGCGGGCAGCTGCGGCCGCCGCCCGCGCTGCTGGCGCGCC
>DWRA01003805.1:0-11587 GCA_018250295.1 Spathilepia clonius | reverse complement strand
CGTGACCACGATCCATGCAACTGGGTCGAAATATTGGCAATTAAGAAATCAAATCATCGTATCGTGAGTACCCGTTATATAACAAAATGTATCAATTCCGCGATAATATAAGTCTAAAATCTTATATAATAATTATATTGCTCAGAACATATTAATATGAACTCGGGAAAATAATATTTTTCTCTTACAAATCACATTACACGTAGAACGTACACAAAATGTTTAGTAGTTAACTATTAAGGTCATGTTTAGTATATTACAATTGAGACGGAAAAGGGTCAGCCAATTTATTCTTGACATTTAAAACTTTCATGGCCTTTTGACTACTTAATATTAAAATACATACCAAGTTTGTCCGAAGAAAACATAAAACGAATATCTAAAACATTTGGAGTTTATTTATTTCATCAACAGTTATTAGGTGTATTATAGTAACTTGAAAACTAATAATTGACCAATGATCATTATTAATAGGTAAAAATCAAAAGCTAATTTAAATTCATCTTTGTAAGTGGGGATAAAATCAACGCTATAGTATGTATAAAAGAAGCAAAGAAACAAAATACGGATAAAAGAGAAAAAAATTAAATAAAGTAAAATAAAATACTAAAAATATAATACATTTAAATAACGAATATTAAAATAATCATTTTATAAAAGTAGATATATGATACTTTAAATAAAAAAGTTCTAATTTACTATTTAAATTTAGCCAATGACATCGAGTTAGTAGTTCATTTTTGTCAATTACATCAATATACGTGATTTATATTGATAAACAGCGATGGTGTAGATAAATTGGCAGATAATCTGAGAATCCGCAAATATCATACACACATCCGGCGCCTGCGCCCAAATGTCAACTGCATCGTTAAAATCATAAAATACGCTTGTTCGAGAGCCTTGTGCGAAAAATTGTTTATTATTTTCCTTACACTCCTATTTTTATGTAGCAGCACTTTGTCTAGCCGAGACTTGAAAGTGGTGGAACTCTGTGTCCACACCGGACAACCGAGGCATCTTTTCTTTTTTTAGGGGAAAGCTTTCGTACGGTACCCAGTACCGTGGAAACGGCACCAGTGACTTCTGACGTTCACCATTCCTTCGAATGTTTACGACGGTACGCAGACACACATACCACGTTCTTCCCGGGGTCGCTAACAGGGCAGTTCAAACTCGCTTTCTTTGTCGCTTCTTACGATATACAACGAATACCGTAGCTTTATTCTAGATCCGAGACTACAGCGACAACCACCGCTACACCTATTTCTAACTAATAACAGCATTGTTAAGCACTGTATTCTAATTTGAGGAATGTGCTAAGAAAGACGTACTTATCCAAGGAATTCCAACTTAATTCTCAGGGATAACAACGCATCTGTGACCGACCCGGACTCTAATCTTATCTATGTTTGATTACGCAGGCGTCAGTGACCGATTACTTTCATGCACCCCATTATAAGGGTATTTAATTAATGGGGTTTTCTGTGAAAACTGGTAAAACAAACGTGATGACCCGCGTGGCGGAGCAGTCACCATACCCGTCTGACACGTAATGGGTTCCGGGTACGATCCCCGGCCAGACAGATATCTAAACGATGAATTTTGATTTCTGTCCTGGATCTGAGTGTTTATTCGTCTTCTTGTGTTCATGGTATCCTAGTGTGAGTCTGTGAGAGTAGAAAGCGTCGGTTTTTTAACCGATTTTTTAAAATAATATACTGAATATTATTGTTTCTCTTTATTGCCACCAGACTCCTAGTCTAGACGAACGTTTCGTTCCATCAACACGCCGTGTGGATGTGGTAATTTGCATTGTCAGTTGCGAGTGAAGCAATATTTCGCGATCAAATCATAATAGCAACGGATTGTAATCCGCTCGATAAATCGCAAGTGTTTTAAAGGTTACGTGATTTTGCGTAAATAAATCATTTTGTTTTGCACCAATTTGTTTTGGAATTATTTGATAATGCGTAATTTTGCTTAAATTTTGCCGACTGCAGGATTATGTTTGTCACAGATTAATACTCATAATTACTCAATCTATCCCGATACCTACCAAAAGATATTGAAATAGAAATTGTCAAATGTCGATCTTTGTTAAGTACAACCTTAGATAGATTGAATATTTTTAACGGGCCATACAATATGTCTTATTCTGTTTAATTCACCCCGACTACAAATTAATATTATGTTCATATTCAATTACATTTCAAGCGAATGTATCAAGAATATAAACAATATTACATAGTTAAATAGATGAATAAATGAAACTAGATATTTAAAGGTGCCTGAAGCCCTTTGTAGATCGACTCCGGCGGCACCACCGCCACACTTATTTCTGCTTAATAACAGCAGTGTTAAGCGCTGCTGTATTCTGCTTTGAAGGGTGTGGTAAAGGAGATAAACTTAACGAGGCATTCCAACTTAGTCCTCAGGGGTAGCAACGAATCTGTGGTCTACTTCAGTTGGCATTCTGGTCTTATCTGGGGTGGATCATAAATGTTCATGGGCGGCAGTTGCCTCTTACCATCAGATGGACTGCATGCTCGTTTGCTACTCCATCATATTAAAAAAAAACTCTGAGAGGAGACCCGTGCCCAGCAGGGTGACAGTAATGACAGTAGTGGAGTGAAAGTTCCTTCGCTAAAGATATGATAAAGGTAATTTATGTGGTTGGAATAATAGCATACTGTTGCTAGTTTTAAGAATATATAAAAGCTCACAAACACCCAGTCGTTCCCTATAAGTAAAAACTAAAGGAATTCGAATACTTCCCTGATTGACGCCCGAGCTTCAGTACTGGTCAGCTTAATTAGTCTCTAGAGACTGCTTCTGTATGTAGAAAAGAAGAAAAACTCGTACTGATTTTCTAAAATAAGCTCGTTTCTATTCAGCTATTTCACAGTTTAACTTTAAAAGAAAATTCTTGTTTTGTTATAAAATTGAGTTGAAATGATTCTTTATATAATAGGAGGAAAACTTCTTTTGGTGCATTAGCAGAAAATGGTCAGAGTGTATCTTTAGTAAGTAACAGAAAAGTCCTAAAGAAGACCTGATTTATATAAATAAAATGTTACTGAGAACGTTTTCAAAACTATATGAATTGCCTTACCCTTTAAGGGCGGTAGATCTCTATGTAGTGCGACTCCGGCGGCACCACCGTCTCACCTATTTCTGCCTGATAACAGCAATGTTAAGTGCTGTTGTCTTTTTTTTTATTTATTTATACACAAAAAAATATAAAAACAGGAAATCTTATATAAATAAATTGAGTGCAACGGTACTATTTATTTCTAAAGAAATTTCTTCCAGCAGACCTGAGAGTGGTGATGGAATTAGTAGCTGGTAGAAATTTGCGTGCACTTTATGTTAATACAACAAAATAAATGACAATATAATATGAAATAAAATAAAATACATACACACTAAATAATAATAAAAATAATAATCTTTATTTGTTAAAAATTGTATATGCCTGTTAAGGCGTTCTAGATAGCAGTCACTTTTCATATGGTCAAAAGTCCGATCTATTGAATTTATATTGAATAATATTTACATGACTATACATTCAAATTATCAATTAAGAATTCGTCATAATACATATACCTATATAGATAACTTAAGGCATAATCGTAAAGTTAAGGATTAGTAGTATTTTACTTTCTTCTTGAAGATAGAAATGGTCTTCTGGTTTGAAGGGTTTGATAGGGAAGGCTTACATATCCGAGGCGCTAAAGTTTCGAGGCGTCCATAGGCGGCAATTGCCATTTATCATCAGGCGGGCTGCTTACTCGTTTACAATTTCATAAAAAAAAATAGTTAAGAAATAAAAACGAAATTTACTACGCAGTAGGAATCGTTTGAACGGAACTCTTCATACCCGTCGCATACATCATCCCTATCTAAGAAAATGTCGTGAGAGACAAACGAGAAACACTTAGAACCGTTCGAGATATTATATATGTAACACGATAGCGCGTGAAAACGATAATAATAACATTTGAATAAATTCCTGATTTCTAATCTATAGTCTATCGAATAAAATAAATAGAAAAAAGTTAAGTCTGTTTGTAATATTAATATTTATGGGTGTCTGTTTGATTGAGCTTTTTCTGAAACAGCTGGACCGATTTTCACGTGACATTCACTGGCAGGCGTTCGCCACTTTGGACTTAAAGTGATGTTACTGTGTTTTGGAAGCTATAGAACCCTTTGTGGTTTGACGTAGGCACCACCATTATACTTATTAAGTGAAGAAGAAATAAGTGTGGCGGTGGTGCCGCCGGAGTCGAACTACACAGAGTTCTACTACCTTCAAAATACTTGATTATGTTATGTAAATTAAAAAAAAAACCGGAAACACTAATGAAGGAAAACAATGTAGAAACGGAACTTTGAGGAAAAAGAAGAAATGAAACAAAAGAGGAGAGAGATTAGAGAATTTTATTTAGTTTTGACGAGACTTGGACATTTGGTGCTAAAGAAAGAGATCTATGCACAAAGAGGTTACATTGCTCCTCTCATAACATATACAAATGGACGCATATACTAGATGGTTTGTAAAGCATCATTTAGAAGAAGCTATACTCAACAGGAAGGAAGATATATCCGAGACGTTAGAACATAGTCCTTAGGGGTAGCAAAGCGTGTGATCGACCTCAAATACGATTCTTATCTTATCTGAGGTTGATTACAAATGTCCAGGGATGACAGTGACCACTTACCATCAGATGGACTGCAAGCTCCTTTGCTACTTTCGTATTATAAAGAAGTCCGTTAAAAAGAGATGTCCATATCTATACACAAGTTCTTAATTCATATGAACGTTTTTAGAAGTATTTCGCTTAAATCTGTATTCTATTATCTATCTTTTCTCTATTTTAGATCCCTTCCCTTTCGACCGCGACGTGAAGACGATAAACAATAGATATTACTTTTGTAAGTGTTTTAAATGGTATCTTTGCAACTTTTTCTATTATACGCAAAGTTTTATAGGCGAGTAAAGCGATTTCCATAAGTCGCAATTTTGGTGGAGAACCACTTATGTTATTGACAAAACGATTTGTACTTTCTTGAAGTTATTCCACTGTAGTCAGAATGGGTGAAAAATATAAGAGTAAAAAGTTAAACTATTTTTTTAAGATAGTTCATAGCGTAATAAATCTCAGACAAAATTTAAATTCTACTTGAGATCTATCACAGATGCGTTGCCACCCTCGAAGATTTAGGACTCGAATAAGAGATGTCTATATCTCAGGTGTAATGAAGTTACTTTATGATTTCCTTGGCTGTTAACCATCTGGTTCAGTTCGCTTCGTAAAAAGGAATTAATGAACTCAGTCCCTCGAGGGACTAAAATTCCGTTATCAAAGATTTAACCTGTAATTTCTAACAACAAAATGTAATCCCTTGTTGGATACATAAAACGTTTTTCATATTACCATTAATATTAACTCCGTTAACAGCAAATACGTCTCTGCCATATTGAGTTCAAACACACGCCCTAAGGCGCCGCTCTTCCTTTATGTCACGTGCTCACTAATTCATCCCCTTGTACGGGGGTACATAGGGTTGTATGTTTTTTTTCTCATACTTAGCTTTAAAAATCTATATTCTCATATTTTTTTACTTCCATGAGAAAATTATTATTGCATGCATAAAAATACATTAAATCAATAAAAAGATCATTGCAAGCACTGCCATGCATTTGACACACACAAGCATATTATTTGTCTATAGTGTTACTGGATGTCAAACATTACTTCAGTGAATGTCAAGTTTAGGTTTCATTTCGAATTCGATCGAATTTCGACCAGTACGACGGGTGACTTGTACATACAAATAGGTCATACAGGGCCCATCAAATCTTTTCACCAGTTAGTCAAAATTGCTGTACATTAATTAGTCATAATTCATTTCATTCATTCTTACTAAATGGTCATCAGTTTCACTTAATATGTTCATTTAATCTTAGATACGTAGAATCGGTGTTATTTTCCACATTTCCACATTCCCAAATTTTATTGTATATTCGTTTGTTTGATGGAAATGGCAAAGTAACTGCATTACCTTTTATCCATCTTCCATTGTATTCTGGCTATCTCCTATTATAAATAGAAGAGAATCTTTCTTCTTGTATCATAAAAATATTTGGTCAGCCATCTTTGGGCGTCTGCCATATTGGATTTAAAATGACGTCATAAAACTACTCATGCATTGTCATCTAAACTAAATGTATCTTAAATTTTATCTCAATCGGGTTAACTAGTTAAATTCACTTGCAAGGTTTAACCCTAGCTTACGAACATAAATAAGCAGTGATAGCCTAGTGGTTGAATCGCGACCTTCCAGTCGAGGGGTCCGAGGTTCAAACCCCAGGCATGCACCTCTGATTTTTGAAGTTATGTGCGTATTATAAATTAATTATCACTTGCTATAACGGTGAAGGAAAACTTAATGCGGCATTTGGTTACTCAGCGATTACAAACTGTTTTTTATTACACCCTTTACAATACTCCTACTCACATCGCAAACGGAAGAACAATTTGTTGCGGACTATTTTCAAATATTTGGTTTCAAGTTTTTATATTAGGGAGTAGCAAACGAGCATGCGCCTGATGGTAAGTGGCAATTGCCGCCCATGGATATTTGTAATCCACCCAGATAAGACTACAATACTAACTGAAGTTGACCGCTTAACACTGCTGTTATTAGGCAGAAATATGCGGTAGGGCTTCCGGAGTCGAACTACTCAGGGTTCTACCACTTTTAAACTCAACTGTAGTCTCATTTACGCTCTCTTAAAGCACGTTATCTATCTATGGTATAAAATGGTACAAAAATACAGTAAATATTGTGAAAAACTGTTTATGGACAGCCCTATTCCATAACAGAATGTCAGCGTTAAAGTAAATTGCATCACAGCTCTCGTGTAATTTCAGAGCGTACTATTACGCGGCCAAGCTGCGGGCCCCATGAAACTTATTGAGACGTTGCTGGAAAGTGCTTTTTATAAGGTTTTTTTAACATAGATGTAGCAAATGCACGTATGATTCAACTTTTATAGGTAGAACCTTGATGCTTCGACTCTGAAGGCACCAACGCCAGACCTATTCCGCCTAATGACAGTTAAAAGTCCTGTTGTGTATGTATTGATTTGAAGGATGTGGTAAAGGAGATATAATTATCCTAAGCGTTCCAGCTCAGTCCGCAAGGGTAGAAATACACCTGTGTTTAACCTCAGGTAAGACTAATATTATCTGGGGTTGATGGGACGGAACTAGCACCATGCTATCAGGTGGACTTCACGATCGTTAGCTACTCCAATATTATTTAAAAAATCTTATAGCGAGTGGCCATTGTCGCCTGATATGAATATAGTTCTCCCTAAGGCCGGTCACATACACAGCTGCTTCTAAGGACTATTTGAAATGCTTCGTACGGGAATCTCCTTTTAACCCTTCAAACCAGAATACAGCGCATAACACTACTCGATTGTGAACGACAATGAATATTTGCCGTCGGGCGACCTGTTTACCAACGCTAAGTGTAAATAAGGAATAAAAGAATCTATCCCGACTGACACGAGTAAACAGAGTAAGCTTCCCATTCGCATTCTCCAAGGAAGGAGTATCAATTCATAAATTATGAGGGATCCATTTTACCGTGGAGATCGCGATTTCGCCAATTAACTTCGCGCTCGCAAGCTAAGAAAATCACTGGAGCAGTTTCAAGATTCAAATTCGTTTCAACGACTTTGTCCTGACAGATAGTATAATTAACCTCTAGCTGCTTCACCGCATCTATAAAAATGTAACATAATGTTCATATAACTGAAATTTTCTACCATTAACAATTTCTACCAAAGTGCGGCTTATGCAACTGGTTTCATGGATATATTTTTTGCGCGGAATCCTAATACAATATTTACTAAAATAAAAGTATATCACTTATCTACTACTATCTACTACGTTACTACACTTATCTACTACTACTACTAAAATAAAAGTATATCTAATATCAGTTATCTGCCAGTGAAAGTCCTGTTACAATTAGTGCAGTTGTTATGAAGACACACAAACAGACATTATATATATTACATACATATTTGCGTAGATTTACGACGATAAGTACCTATTCACACACATAACCACTCTAAACGCTAGCAACAAAGTATTGGCAACCTCTGCCAATGGTATGGATGCTGGATATACGACGCGAACATCTTAATCTTCGCGAGTGGCAAAGCATACGTGATAGGCTTGGGGTGCAATATTCATAAGTATTGACCACTTACGATGAGATGGACTGCATTCTCATTTGCTATTTTTATCTTTAAAAACCCCACTTTGTGTCTCCTCTAAGCCTATCCCAGAAATTAAATTTAATGGTGTTTGTCATTTAATAGTTACGGATCTGTTTTCGGAAATCCGAAAGTTCGGTGCCGGATCGTATCGTAAAATGTTATTATTACATATACAAAAAAGTAAAGTTGTCTACCTTTACCCTGTCTGTAATATAGGGCTGGCAGGTGTAAACAGGTAAGCCGGTTTAGGTAATTTAACCCACATCATTTTTCCTTAACATAATTACCTGTATAAAAATATTGTTAATTATATCGCAAACATTGCGGAATAGGGTTCGCTTAACAAGAATTGTCAGATATCAGGGTTGTCGCGGTTTTACGGCATTTTCTTCAAATTTATATTTATGCATGTATCAGTGCATGCGTGTAATTATTTTTACGTCCATATTTTCATGAGTGTATGCGTATATGCATGCGTGTATGACCGCATGTGTGCCCATATGCGTGCCTGCATGCTCGTTACCTACTTTTATATGGAAATTGTATCCAAGCTACTTCTATTACCTTCATTAAAATTCAGTTTTCTCGCCAGCGAACACTTAAAATATAAATCTATGTATTCTTAAAGAACAGTGATTTGCGGCAGACAGAAAAATAAAGCAATCGATGTCTTCGAATGTACTTCAGAGCAACTCAAGATTTGCTTACATAACGAGAAAATCAGCGAAGCAATTTTTCGATTTCAAAATAAACAACTAATCTGTACGTTATTGTACTTGACAATCGTTATTCGTTTTGTTTGCACGTCTACCCTATCTTTCGGTTTGTTTACGCAAATATAACCCTTATTACAAGGAAGTAAAAAACAGGTTGCTCTGATGGGTGTTATCGATAAATTACGTTAAATACACGGTTCAGTGCAGCGCTACGCGAAGTCCCGAATCGAAAATCGTAGGGAGTAAAGCGTGAATTGCTTTTGCTTTATGGAGATTTTCGAAAGAAGGAAAATAGATTTACTGAAGACTACACAAAATTTACAAGAAGGATTAATAAAAAAAAATGTTATAAATGAGTGGTACAGTCAACTCCGTAGATGAACAGATCCAGATTTTCAAAACACTTATGCATCGAACTGTACACGGGTAAATAGTTGAATATAAGATAATCATCATGATTACATAACACCGTAAAATGTGGAAATTATCTAAAAACTAGATTTGAAAGACAGCTGATTATGTGCAACTACACCCCCTCTTTTTTGAAGTTGATAAAATAATATAGTTACGTACGTTTCAAATGTCTCAAAAAATTATTAATTGGTTGTAATGTTTTTTTGCCGCAACTAACATAATATATATCATACTACTGTTCAAGTACTTTGGACAATTTTAGCATTTAACATTTTAAACATTTATGATATTCATATAACATCGCGAAAACGCCGAAATATACCTATTTGTTGCCCATACACCCATTTACTTTTGATAGATCTGTTATAACAGCTAAGGTAATACACGCTCTGCAAAAAAATCAAATGTCTAACGGTTCACAAGATAATTCCGTGTGACAGAAGGCTTAGAATAAGGTCTATGTTGTCCCTTTGTGTACGAAACCCTAAAAAGTACTTACTTCTGTTATTACCTACCTTTCCTCTTTTATGTCACGTTATTAAATAACCCAATAACTAATAATAAGACATATGACACCTATAATATTCTACCAAACTGCGCGAAGGACCTATAAATTTGTTACGAGTGATCCTCAACACAAGACGGTTTATTCCTTCCTTTGTTTTATGGCCCTGACTTATGGACGTAATCTTCTACTGTTACACGAAGGTAAGAAAACTAATATAACTGTTAGTTGTTAGAAATCTTTGTTGTTGTATAGTGACGGTACCACCACTATTTCAATTTTTTTTATATATAATGGAGTAGCAAACGAGCATGCAGTCCACCTGATAGTAAGTGGAAACTGCCGCCCATGGACACATGTGATCCATGTTATATAAGACCAGAATCTCAACTGAAGTCGACCACAGATACGTTGCTACCCCTGAGGACTAAGTTGGAATGCCTCGTTAAGTTTATCTCCCTTACCACACTTTTGAAATCAGAAGACAGCAGCGCTTAACACTGCTGTTATTAGGCAGAAATAAGTGTGGTGTTGGTGCCGCCGGCGTCGAACTACAAAAGGTTCTACCACCTTTAAAACTACTACCACATTATACGATTGTTAACGTGGAACTACTAATACGGTGGGACAGACCGGATGTTGGCGTGGCAACGCGAGGCGCAGCTGAAAGTGAAGAGAGGGGTCAAGAAACAAAACAAGAAAAAAAGTTTAAAAAACAAAGAAACATTTAATAAATATTTGGTATTAAAAATATTGGTTATTAATTACAATAAGAAGGTAGACATATTTTAAAGTATTTTTTTTATATTATTAGTAAACGAGCATGAAGTTTACCTAATGGTAATTGATAACAGCATTCCATGGGCATCTGTGACCAACCTTAAATAAGATTAGATTCCTACCTGAGCCGACCACACTAGCGTTGCCACCCCTGAGGACTAAGTTGGAATACTTCGGATAATTATTTCTCCCTTATCACACCCTTCTAACCAGAATACAGCAGCACTTAATACTTGTATAGCAGAAACAGGTGTAGTAGTGGTGTCTCTGGAGTCAAACCACAAATAGCTCTACCACCTTCAAAAAAGAAATCTAAAACTATTACAATTTATAAAAGCTTTAACGAAATAGTTAACGTGCCTTTAGCGTCTGGACAAAAGCGACCATCGAGTATGCGTGTCTCGACGCTGATAAGAGGGATCGAGTAGGCTTTCCACCGAATTTCAAGAGTCATTCAATACGACGAAAGGTCGCTCAACATGCTCTACCATATTAGAACATATAGGTCCCTCACGAAAAATATTTATTGGCGTATGGAATAATCAAGTGCTTCTGATTTTTCTTTTTCGCTAAATGAAAATATTTCTAGCCGTAGTATATTCTTACTGAAAGTGTTTTTGAAGGTCAAGTACAAATAAATTTTATTAGAAAGGTTCAATTTGGGTTTAAATCTAAGTCTGCATTTTGATTCTATGATAGATATGGTGAAGGTGAAATCGATGTAGCGAAAGTATACCTTTGTTAGCCGCGGTACCTCTTACCTTATTGTTATATCTTAGTACCGCTTCTTCTCCATAACAAAACACCTTGTGAAGTGGTGGTAAATTCCTGACGTTCAAAAAGAATTCTGTAAAGGATCTACTT
>DWRA01003804.1:0-11587 GCA_018250295.1 Spathilepia clonius | reverse complement strand
TCTTCTGGTTTGAAGGGTGTGGTAAGGGAGATAAACTTAACGAGGCATTCCAACTTAGTCCTCAGGAGTAGCAACGCTGTGGTCGACCTCTGTTTGGATTCTGGTCTTATCTGGGGTGGATCACAAACGTTCATGGGCGGCAGTTACCACTTACCGTCAGGTGGACTGCATGCTCGTTTGCGACTCCAACATATATAAAAAAGGTCTGTAAAAGACGTTAATCGTTAAATAAAAGAGCGTTAATCACTGCTGCGGTTTGAAGAGTGTGGTAAGGAAGACATAGCTATCCGAGGCGTTCTAATTTAGTAATCTTAATCTTGTCTACGGTTGAATACAAACATCCAAGAGTGGCATCGGCTACTTACCAGTGGACTGCACGCTCGTTCGTCACTTCATCGTATAAAAACAATATAAAAATATAAAAAACCTTGGAATTGTAAGATATTTTTATACGTTTATACGGTACTTGGCGACAGTCAAACAAGGTACTTAGCACTCAGACGATTCGAAGCAAGTCAATAACCTCACTTAGATTACTGTAATTATTTTCCCGTCTCGAATTATGTGGATATTTTAAACTTCATATCCAAATTAACCATCTTGATTTGAGGATCCTATTTGAAAAGCATTTTCAAAGTAATTCAATACTTTTTGTACCAAATACCACTCGTATTGCTCTTAATGAAGTTCTATAAAAATAATTTTGATGATCAAATCTTTTGTACAATTTTAATATAAGCATATATTTAAATACATTTTTATAATCATGAATGACTGTTGAAGGCAGAACCCACTGTAGTTCGACTCCGGAAGTACCACTGCCATTCCTATTTCTGCTAATTAACAGCGATATTAATCGGTGCTGTGTTCCAGTGTAGAGGATGTTGTAAGAGGCATACTTATCGAATACGTTCTAAGTTGGTACTCAGGGGTGGTAATACGTACAGACAATGGATGATTCATTAAGTAATAAAATAAAAATGAAAGTTCATTAAGTTATTTGGCAATTCATAAAGAAATACAATATCTTGTTAAAGTTAGATTTTACTATTAATATATTTTTGCCGTATAAAGGTTAAAGTTTGACTAACGGTTAGCAAGAAGGTTAGGCACCCGTGGACGTATTCATGCTTTATCTACATCAGGGGAAGGTAAGGCCACTCACAAATCAATTCAAGACCGATCCAGAGGGCTCTTGTGGTTTAAACGTTTTCACGGTCAAAGATTTATTCATTGACGGCGTTCAAGCACTGTGTATATTTATAGCATTATTAAATAATACTTCTAATATAACTTTATAGAATGTTAAACACATAAAAGCGATTTTAATGTTCGTAGTGCCTTATTAAAATTCCTTACAAAAGGGTAATATTTCTGTTTTTTTTATTTGTCAGAAAAAGGGTTAGGTGTAGTACTACTACTACTACTTATCCCAGAAGTTCCAAGTTGACCTTGTAATTAATAGTTAATAATTAATATTTCACATATTGACTATCAGAGATCAACACTTGGCAATTAATACATTCTAGAAATTGACAAATTTTAGTCTTTGATAGTCAAAATTTATATTACTCTAATTTGATATCTGTTTGATTAATTATGCCCAAGGTAAAGGCTAGTGCCGCACTAGCCTCGCACCATTAGTAAGACTGCATGGTCTTTTGCTATTTTTGTGTTATAAAAAATGGTTAACATTTATTTTCTTTTACGTACAATAGTGAAAACGTCATAAAATTATCAATCTAAGACTCATATTAAGCTTACGATAACAAATAAAACAAAATGAGGTTTTTAAAAACCTCTTTATTTTCTAAAATATTTTGTTTAACTAATAATAAGTAACCCTATTTTCTATACGTAATATATTTTCGTGTATTTCGTTTAAAAATATTTCATATATCTACAGACTTATTTCTTCTAAAGTTAAGGAACACTTCATTAGAAAGAGCATAAACAGGGGAACTATTACATAATAATACTGTGTCATTATTATTATTGTAAATGCAACAGACATAATATGGAATTAAAAATATTTTCACATCAAAATATTATTTCGTGTATACAATCAGAGCCCTACCGTCTTTACAAGTATTTTTAATTATAATAAGCAAAATAAATAATAACACGATAAAAATGTAAAAAAATCTACCTAAATATTTGGAATGTGAATTGTCTTTGGTAACGTTATCTAACTGAAGTTAATACTATTTTAATGGCGGTCGAACTTTATTCGCAAAACTGCCCATTACGTTTCCTGGGGGGAAGTAGTTCGCTACGACGTAAACTTGACCCTCTTTAGACTTAGCTAAACCAACGCCGACTTCTTTACTATCTTCCCAAACAACTTGTGTGAAATGTCCCGAACCCAAAGAGGTGGGTTCTTTTCCAAATTTATGGTCCTTGATCTCGCTATACCATTTATCCACAGGGTCTCTTCCGGACACTATAAAATTGGGATCAGAAGACCAAGCGTAGAATATGTTCTCGCCATATTCATTTTGGTCACGATGTATTATTGACCCTTTCTTTGACAACACTTTAGCCCACTCCTCAGCGTACTTACAAAGTTTTTTATTCAGTTCAAGCGGTGGAACACCATGAACTCTCCTATATTCGTTGTGAGCTTTTAAGAAATCGTCTTCGAATTTGTCTGCTTTGTCACTAGTTATAGATGTCGATCTCAATTTAGTTACTAAATCTGACGCAATATCACTAAAATTTTTACTATTTCTCTTTTCTTTAGGTGATGGGGAAGGTAAATTATTATTCGCTTCACGCGTAGAACTTGATGAACTGTAACTTGATGAAGACCTGAATTGCATCGCTCCCGGTGGCGGGACATTTTTCGCGAATTGGTTGCTGTAATTTCCTGGTGGGTCGTAATTGGCTACGACATACAATTTCCCAGATTTGCTTTTAGCGTACCCAATGCCAAGCTCTTTTGTAGATTTCCAAATAATTTGTGTGAAATGTCCACAATTCAAGACTTCTGGTTCTCTTCCAAAAGAGAATTCATTGATTTCACTGTACCACTTATCTACACAGTCCCTAGCTCTGATTTTAACATTAGGGTCCGGTGACCATCCGCAGTAGACACTTTCGCCGTAGTCCTGATTAAGACTGTATGCCATAGCATCTTTCTTGGCTAGTTCATCAGCCCATTTCTGACTTACTTTACTGATTTCTTTGTTCAATACTAATGGAGCTACCCCATGTTCTCTTCTGTATTCGTTGTGGACTTCCAGAGCTTCATTCTCGAAGTCACTTGATTTTGATCTGAAGATCTTACTCTGTAATGAGAAATAGTTTCATGAATATAACCGTCAATGTGCATAGTTTATCTATAATTTTATCATATCGTTGCGGGGCTCCTATCTAAAAATATCTGTTTCTGCTGTTAAACGATAGATAACATGTCACTCATTCCGTGTTTCAATTTTTAATGCTATTTCAAAGTCTAAATTTACACTCCTAATGAGGTTCGCACTATGACTGAAAATAAGAGTTTCTTTTAACTTTGTAATAAAGTTATTAGTGACCTATACGTTAATAGTATCATTATTAAATCTGTTTTCACCTCTTTCTTTATTAACATGAAGTTCTTATCTGCGTAATCACTTAATGACTTCAAAAAAGAAGAAAATAATTTTATATTTTACTAACGCTTGTTACAATATATCGAAAAGTTTGTTGATAAAATCAAAATTAAAGCAGACTTTCTAGAGAATATGGTTCGAGAAAGAGATGAACAAATAAAAATCTATAAGAGACGTTGTAAAAAATAAATAAAACCCAATTCCCATGAGAGCAAAAAGGCCAGATACGACAAGAAATAAGCAGAAGAGAAGTAAAAAGCAATTGTAACGATTCTTTCCGTTCAGCCTAACGTTTATGATTCAGTCGTAAACACTCATACGAGTTTATTGCTACAGAGCTCAACAATTTACATTCACATTATATGGAGAAGACGGAAACTGTAACGACGCAAGAAAACATTAATGGTTTTATGTGCCCATACAGCGAAAGTGCTTATATCTGTTGACATTGATTTAATACACATCGTTAGAATGGTAAATAGTTTTTTTATACGATGTAAGGAGTCCACGTGATGGTCAGTGGCAACAGCCCCCCATGGCCATTTGTAACGCACTCCACTTAGGTCGGTCATAGATTCCTTGCTTCCCCTGAGGACAAAGTTGGAACCCCTCTGATACATATATTTCCGTTACCACGCCCTTTGACCTTAATAAACTGCAGGGCTTAAAATTTCTATTAGGTGGAAATAATACCAGATTTTAGGAAAGCTTATAATTATAATTTAAAATTCGACTAATCGTCTCTCGCTCTCGTTCCAATATTGCAGCAGACAATAAAAAAATGATCCCAGTTGTGAGATAGAAGTATGTTTAAAGAAACAAAATGAAATTAATTTAATCCTTAACTTCAGTCAGAATGGAAATAGTGTTACTATTTCTGTTCTAACTGAAGTTAAGAATTAAATTTACAATTAAGTCCTCTTATAAACAAAGGATGTAATACAATTTTATACGTCCATTGTTTGTTGGATATTTGATATTACAAATTTTTATTGTACGTAATCATACCGGAAGTACACCTGATAAAATTATTTTTTGTTGTGAACGATCAGTTATTTTTGTGTCATGAATTCTAATAAATATTGTACTCATTCGATTATCATGTCTCATCGGAAATGAGTTATAGGATATCTATAAGTGTCATGATACATACCGTTATGATGACATAGTCCAATTGTTTTAATATTTGATAACTTCCTCCAACCTTGGATGTTTTAGGACAAAATCTGTCATTACGGTCAACTGTTAGTTAATTAATATCATACACATTTAAAACTTGATGAGGAAGTCTCAAACATGTACGTGACATTTTAAATACCTTTTCTTGTGTTATAATAAATACTCAAATCTACGATACTTTAATAATATTATAACATTTAATATGTTTATTATAATGACATATAATACCTTTTGAAACCATAATGAACTTAAAACCATTCAATAGTAAAAGCATTAATCATTTTATCAGTAGAGATTCTAATAAAAAATTATTAGTTTTACCAGTACTTAAAGTTACTAATGACAAAATCCCAAGGGCAGGCAAGCGGAAAATTGGCAAAAGAAGGTCAACTTTTATCTAACAAATGACATTAAACATACAGTCAATGATTTCAATTTTCAATTTGATTCAGTCTTTAATCTTATCTTTCTGCAAACAAGAAATACTACATAAAACAAAATATACAAGGAAGTGTTGCTATTACTGCGTTAGTCATTGATAAATCCTTAGCTGAAAGTAGGTGTAAAACAGTTGTTTCGCAATTTTAATGCCTATACTGAAGCACTGTACAATACTGGGTATAATAGGCATTTATATCGCAAGTCTATCATGTGTTGAGACAGAAAACAGACGTAAAGTTGCAAACTTAACTTATTTTTTGACGCTATTTTGCATTTTCTATACCTGTTTCATAAAAATAAAAGTTCGATAACGTTCTTCCAGTTGTAGATACAACCTACTATGTGGATGTGATTATGGGAATGTAAATACACGAAATGATACATAAATGAATTAAAAACATCTCCTGGATGTCTTTTACATGGAGACATAGATAACATACAAATCAAAAGAATATTCCTAATGTTATTCTCGAGGCTTTCGTGACCGTTAATACCTATTTTTCATAAAAACAGAGTATCCTAGTGTCCAGAATAACCTATGAATGTAGAAAACATCTAAAAAATATTCATTACAGCACATTTTATATAGAAAAATATGTGAAATATAATAACTGAAAAAATACAAAACTGACCTTCCGCTATCATCATATGAGCCTTTTACCACCATTTCAAAATAGTCTATACCAACACGGTAGTACTAAATACGCTTCTTGATCAGCCAAATTCATTATCAATTCCCTTCCTAGTACCCGCATAAAGTACTCCTATTATGTCAAGGTTTGAAACAAGATCATCAAACTAATGTCGACTTTGTACAAGTATATTCATTAAGGATCATGCGGAACGTTAGCACTAATCTACAATTAGAGCATCTATTTTAGGGGTCGGTTAATCAAGAAAATTGTGTCAATGTTTGTGATGGTCTAGATGTTTTTCTGTGAGTTTGAAACTTATTTGATGCGATGAAACTTCAAATTTTAGATTAAAGAGGTAGCAAACTAGCATGCAGACTACCTGATATTCTAAGTTACTGTCATCTTTGTTTGTAATCTAGCCTAAGTAGGATAGAAATCCTGTTTGACGTCAATCACAAATAGAGGATGAATTTATTCCTGGAGAATGGATATACGCCTGAAGACTATGGCACCAAAGTATAATAAACAAATAAAGATATAAGATATGTTTGAAAATAAGTAACATTTTAAAATGATACAAAATATAGTTAATTGTCGTTCGCATATAAACTCGTAACAGAGATGGAAATTTGAGATTTTTAACATCCAGAGAAAAGAGAGGAATGAACTAATTAGTTTCTCTCGAAGTTACTTGTACATTAACAAGACTAACAAATTAGTAGTATTACACAAGTAAAAAATATACTTAATGTATACTGTTCCACATATTTCATTACTTATCATGAAAAGGTCGCGTCTCAACTGGACTCGAAACAATTTTTATTCATACTAATAATACGTTTCTCACACGTGCGTGAGAATTCTTAATGATGTAGGCACAAAGTCTGCATGTGTAACTGTTTTTTATTTATTATTTCGTGACTAATTTATATATTATTATCGCTTGTTCTGATTATTTTTTGAATTTGATGTAGAGAATAAATCAGAAGTTGGCCCAATGGTCAGTCATGTCGGCTAACGGACATCGTCATTACCGAATTTTGAGCGCTGCTGTTTTCTTGTTGGACGATTCTTAAGGGAGTCACATTGCGACCGACCTCAGGTAGGACTGTAACAGTATCTGAGGTCTATTACAGATCTATATCATTAGTATCCAATTACCAGCACTGTGGTCGAATGCTCATTAATTACTTACATATAAAAATACCTAATATAAAGTGGTATATTATTAAACAAAAGTAAGTTTTTTTTTTTAAACGCTTTATACACTCACAGCCCCACACTAGGATTCCCTGTATCGTGGGCGCCATGGACACACACAAAGACAAATACACAAACAGCCAGACCCAGAACAGAAATCTAAATTCATCATTCTGATATCTGGCTGACCGGGGATCGAACCCGGAACCCACTGCGTGTCAGACCGGTATGGTGACCGCTCCTCTACGCGAGTCGTCAAATTATCGGAATAGCGGAGATACGATTGTGAAAAAGACTTATCTTTTTCACATTCGTATCTCCGCTAAGGACTAATCCTTAGTCCCAAAAATGTTTATAGGTGCAGGTAGTTTGTAGAAAAAGTAATTTATTGACTTCGAAACATCAGACGCACGTCTATATAAATTTAATAGGTTTTCATTCGAATATAATACTTATTTACAATATCGTAGGTACTCAATTGAACATATAGTTATAATATAATAACCACGTGAATATTATGGAATATAATGTAATAATAAAAATAACTTGTGGCATTCCTTCATAATATTTTATCTTTGGTATACCTTTATTTCCAGGGAAATATTTTAGACGCGCAGAAAATTTGTGGCATTCTCTTACCCATGCTAAATTCCTGTATAAGCTCAAAAGATAAAAGAAACTTTATTGTATTATTTCGCATATCATTTTTTGCTCAACGAAAAATTCTGTCAAAAATGTATAAATGGATAAAGCGTTATCTTGTAGTTACTTCTACAAAATCTCGAATGGATGGAAGCCGTTATACACAATGTAAAATTTTACCCCAGAAAAGATTTAGAGCCTTACTTAAAATCGGTCACAGATGAGTTGCTATCCTTGCGGACTAAGTTACTAATGTTAATGTCTCTATTAGTTTTACTTTCAAAACCCTTTAAAAAAACACAGTAGTGCTTAGCACTGCTGCTATTAAGCAAAAATAGATGTGAGTCTAGCGATGCAAGATTGGAGCCACAAAGGATTTTACCACCTTCGTGGCTTAACGTCTGTAGGTGATGATAATAATATCCGATACTGTAACTGACAGACTATTTTAAACTTTGCTTGTAAGTATATAAAAAATATTCTTAATAATATCGAATTCCTAATAATAAAAAAATTTCTCTTCTTTTTTATTACTAGGAATTGAATCAAAAATACTTTTTTATTTTCACTTTATATTTTACAGTATCTCTGTAAGGGTGTAGGGAGGAGCAGGCGGTGTGGTAAGTCAATAAATTCAATATGGAGCTGATAAGTGCGTTATAGTACCTGGAATGCATACGATTACTTCAACTCAAATCTTCCTGGTATGTACTATGCATCCCAACATTGTTTGTTGGCAGCCCTGATATTTCATCGAATCCGTAAATATAATGAATTTGTAGCTTAGCGGTTAATTTGGTGCAGATGAACGGACCAACTGAATGATTATAATAATTTTACGATTCCCTTGTAATTTATGTGATAATTTATGGGGTGTGTGGAGAAAGTATTTTGGGACACGCATTTGTGAACTTTATTGTAGAGAGTAAAGGATTAAAATCATTTGAAGTTATGTGATGGTTAAGTGTGAATTATGAGAGAAATAAAAGATTTCCCTCGCATGCAGCTTACGCGTACTGGAGGTAAACAATATGATTCAGGCATAAAAGTTTTATAATATTATAAGCAATGATAGTCTAGACGTATTTGCTGGGTTTCCCGTTTGAATCGTAGGCGTGCGTATATTTTGTATTTATGGCAGCGGTGAACATCAAAATCACTCAAAGAGAAATATGTTTTGTTATTCCATTTTATAGCGAAGTACCTAACAAGCAAGCAGTCCGCCTTATGTTAAGTGGCAAAAACCACTCGTGAACATCTGTAATCAACTTCAAAATTAGATAAAGAGTCCTTCCTGACGTACCTACCCGAGGCATGCCATTGGTCCTCAGAAGTAGCAACGTATCTGTTACTCTATCACATAAAAAATCAATATTAATAACGTACCTTGACTAATATTTCCAACGACTCCACGTACGACTTCTCCGTCTCGTACAGCTCCACCACGACGTGCGTCCTGGTGTCCTGCAATAGAAAAAAGTCTTAAAATAATGTTGATAAAAAAGAGACGCTTTCTACACCCACAGCCCCACACTAGGATTCCCTGTGTCATAGGTGCCATGGACACACAAAAAGACAAATACACAAACACCCAGACCCAGTACAGAAATCAAAATTCATCATTTTAGATATCTGTCTGGCCGGGGATCAAACCCGGAACACTTTCGTCGTCGGCGGGTCGTCAACAAATAATTTATGAACAGTATTAATTATGATTATTTGACTATAACGAAATCCATATTACATCCCCGCTACTTGAAGCACACAAAGAATAAATTTTACCATCATTTTACAAATTGAATTGAGGTATAATTCACATCAAACGAAGACAGTCGACAAGCGTCATTGAGAATTCATAGAATTGATTTCCTTGAAACTGTCCGCTGAATAATATACGACCCATCCGTAGAGGTTCGATTTTTCCCACGACCACTGCAAAGATGTTCAGTTTTATGAAATAGAATTTTATTGATTTTCGTGATTATGGTGCAACATAAAGCAACTATGATGGAGTTGTAAAAAGTTGCTATGTAAAATATTTTTGAAATAATTACACAATATGCAATTTAAATATCATATTATTATTGTGTCAAATTAATAACGAATTAAAGTTAATAAACAAAGCGTAACTTTGAATTTCGTTCGATATTATTGTACAAATGATTTCTCGGAACGGATTGTTCAATAATACAGTAGGCACGTGTCGAGCGGTCATTCCACATACGGCGGGCGGCTCATAATTGATGAGATATCGACCGGATAGATAACGGCTGTGTCTTTAAATCACGATTATCGTGTTTTGGTTCAAGGGTAACTGTTTTGTTATGAGTTACTGTTGCGTTTGTTTTACACACCTTACGCCGTATAATTGCATTGTTAAAGTTAATACATTAAGACATACATTCAATGCATATTTAGTCCTCAAGAGTCGTCGTTGTCTACTCATTTCTCTTCTACTGCTAGGTACTGGTCTCAGAGTGAGAGGAGTTAGGCCATAGTCCACCGTGCTGACCAAGTGTGGATTGGTAGAATTCACGCACCTCTAAGAAAGTTTTTCAAATAACTATCAGGTGTGTAGGTTTCTGTTCGCCTTTTCCTTCAACTCAGTAGCAAGAGATAATTGATTTCTAATACGCACATCTATATATTGTATATAAAAATGAATGTTTGTATGTATGTTGTCGGTGAACTCAAAAACTATTGTACCGATTATTAAGAAAATTGGTATATATATGTATTTTTCCACGGAGAAGGTTTGTATAATTTGCTCATTGATGCCACTCACCACAACGTGGCGCTGCAGAGTAGCAACTTCTGCACAAGTGCAGGGACGGTGTAAAAAGTGTGCCAATATGAAAAAAATGCTAGGAATATAGTAAAACCAACAAATTTCCCATACAACCAGTTCCTACGTCTGTCAAATAGGTGGCATTCAGAATTGAGTTATGCCATCTAAGACCTTTAGCTCTTATTGGCCATGTGGTTAATGAAAGTTAAAACACATTTCGATTGATGTAATGTCAGTTTGTCACACACAAGTTTCAATATATTAACTGTAAGACTTCTGGGGGGGACAATGGCGTACGTTTGCCTTCATCGAGTCAACAAATTGCCACATCCTTACACTTCCATACGAACATCAAATACATCACCACCTCGAACCATCACCTCATCAGGTTCGCCAACAGCAGCAGTGTATCACGTCCATCCTTCAAACGCCCCACCACCTGGAACCATTACCTCACCACACTCGCCAGTAGTATACTCACATCCATCTCCTCGAGGATTTCCTGGAGGTCGGCGGGCTCGGCGCCGGTGAGCGCGGCGCCCAGGTCGCTGAGGTACACCGGGTTGTCCACCACGCGCTGACCCTGCGCCAGCATGTGGTGCAGAGACTCCCTGGTGTTACGATTAAACCAAACAAAATTATATTACGTATATGCTGTCTACTATTAGTTAACATATGTACAGTTATACCCCGTTTTACGCGAGGGATATGCTCCGGAAAAAATCGCGTTAAGTGAAATTCGTGTATGTCGTAAACCCACGATTAAACACAGTTACCACTTAATATAAAAAAAAAGAATCATTTGAATTTAATTTTAATTCTCAGAACACTTTATGCAATATTGCATGTTATTTTTACCGAAAAATGAGGAGTAATTTCTTAAATAAGCGTAGATTAAAATGATTAAGTAGGAAATTCGTGTAACGCAAGGCTTTTAACGAGAAATTTGAAATTCGCGTTACAGTGAAACCGCGCACAACGGGGTCGCGTACAGCGGGGTATTACTGTATACACCATCATACGAGTCGTGGGGCAGACTAAAAGATCAGCGTAATGGTGTAGGTAATAAACCTGCACATGGCATTAGCTGAGTCTGTCCTATTCAC
>DWRA01003803.1:0-11587 GCA_018250295.1 Spathilepia clonius | reverse complement strand
AACTAATTTACGAGCGCTTTGAGAAATAGTAATAATCAAATTACATAATATTTGGTAAACATAACAGTAAGTTATTACAATAAAATCGTTACCAAAACTCGGGAACAAATTTACACAAGCGCTAACGGCCGTATGTGAAAACCGATAAAAGTGTTATTGGAGGTTTATGCTCTAGTGTTACTATAACCCAGGAAATATATGAAAATACTTACCCGTTACCGCTTCCTTGCCGTTAGGAACTTCACACGCTAACGGTCGTCTGTTGAGACCGATAAAATTGCAAGAACTGCGTTGCTCTAGTGTTATGGTGTAGGAAATGTATGAAAATATGAAGCCATTCTTGTTTGTAAGGTTAATAAAATAAAAATATGTACCTCTATAATAGAAATACTATGGATTAACAATATGTTTCATTATTTTAATTTCAGCACTAAATATAAATATCAATCTTGTACATTTCATATTTGAGCGTAATATCTAATATGTTAAATGGAAACAACGCAGAGCATTCGAGCCGTAATAAAGTATTGAATTTACTCAATAGTCTATTAGACAGCATGACAGAAATCAATATACTACAGTAATTGCGGACGAAATAAATAGATAATATTGCAAAAGTAATTTAAGAAGCTCGCAACTTTACGGTTACGACTTATTTAGATTGTAACTGATCTATAGAGTTAAGCAACGTCGAAGACGATTATCAGTTGGATGGGTGATCGTTAGTAATAAAGTTTCTTACGCACTCCCGTGCTTTGGGAAGTTAGGCTAGCATTAGATATCAGACATTAAAATAATTTAAAAGCGCAATAAGCAATTTGAATACATCTTAAACAGGTTGACCACTATTCCGCACCCACTTCTTACAAACAGCATTGGAGCAGTACGGTGGTGTCTCTCCCCGACCTCCATACTGTGGGGGGATAGCCATCTCCAGCTGTGTAAAATAGATGAGGTTGCAGCCAAGATAATCCTACTTGTGAACAATACATCGTCGAATATAATTAATATAAGACTTGGACGGGTACGCTCAGATTATGACATTCTGCATAACTGTACTGAGAACTATTCATGCATGCATAGCATGGACTGAATCCATCCTCGATACAGACTGGTGGATGTATGCAAAATAGCTTAGAACTAATATTGCGTCAACGTATTTACATGAAGCGGCGCTGGCTAACAGACATAGCTATTGTATTTTGAATTTTGTCAAGATTGAAACAACGCTATGAATAATATCCATCTTCAAGTGTTAAGCGCTACTGTATTCTAAGTTAAAAGGTGTACTAAAGGAAGCGTATTCGAGGCGTTACAACTTAATTCGCAGAGATAGCAATGCATTTGTCGTGGCTTTTATGCAGACCTCTTATACAGGATTGATTACAGATGTCCACAGGCAGACGTAAAATTTTCCATCAGGTGGACTGCGTGCTTGTTTGCCATTTCTTATTATGATTTTCGTTATATGATAAAAAGAACCTTCATAATACATAGTCTCATCTATTTCTATCTTTCCGTAATTTTCAGTTATATTTAGTTATTCCCTAGCGCATCCTAGCCATAACGAAGGTTTCAGATAAGATTCTATTTTTACTTATAGTGAGTAAATTACATCGGCTCCACAGCGCACCGCATCGCATACATAATGACGAGCACTCAGCTTTGATTATGCACTTCGCTGAATGTTAGTAAATTCTTGGTATTAGGTTATTTAAATAACCTATATAGAGACCGCGTGGTGACGTAGTCGCCGTCTGTGCCGAGAGAGTTTTTTTATAAAATTGGCTTACAGACCATCTAATGATAAGTGGATGAAACTGCCCATAGATATTATATACATACAGCGGACTATAAAAGTATATACAAAATAGACAAACAAAAACGAAAATCATAAAAAATGAAACTATGACGCTTTAGAAAGCAAAACTTAACTCAGGAATTCTATCCTTAGGGATTATAATGGTGGCGTCATTCCGTGATATTTATAGAAGCTTTTAGCTTTCAGCCACACCCTATCTCAAGCACGAAGCCGACAGCTTCGACGTCAGACGTCAAGATAAGCCTCATACATATTGAACAACAGCATTGAGTTATATTTAGTGAGTTATAAATTTGTATCAACAATGCAATTCAGTATTATAACAGCTCAAGTATATCGTATGAAACTATCCGGTAATGAAGTTTGGCTAAATTTTGGTTTAAATAAGGTACCACCGTTACACAACTTCTGCATTTTTAATATTAAGTCTTATTGTCGTTAAGTTTGACAGGTGTATATGAGGGTCAAATCTTGCAACTGAATTTTAAACCAGTTGACTCCAGTCGATTGAAGGACATTACATGGTTATATTAGTAACGTTTTTCTAAATATCTTTCTTTCTAAATAGATAACGCTAAAATAGTACGAATCAGTTATTATATTATATGCAAACTCGTGACAATTATGAGTATCAAATGAAATTGTTTTCTGCAAAGAGTTCAAATAAAACAACTCGGCTAAAAGCTTGTATGTTTTAAATAAAATAAATTTGGTTTAGTTTTAAAGATAATTCGATCGAGAGGGTTCTTAGCAATGATAAAAGCAAATTTCTTCGGATTTTTTGCAAGTCATAAGCCCTTTTTCAGTAGGCGTCAAGGGCTTTATTATATTTAATTTAAATTTGTTTAAAGAAACTTGCATTTATATGTTAACTCAATATTTTTACGTTACGCATTATATATTTCTGTAGGATTGATAAAGTTTAAATACATATTCAGGCAGATGGACATTATTAAAGAACACAATCTAAGTAGAAACAAACAGGGACGTAAATTAAAAATATTCTCCAGTCTCTGGACCACAGATGTGGCTAATTACTAACGTAATTTCCTAATGCTTAATGGGTTTCGTACTTAATTTATTCCATTTTGTATAACGAAATGAATACAAATAATATTTTTGGGTTGAATATTTTTTGTAAGAAGATCAAGTACGGATAGTTCCATTAATGTGCATTTTTGTATTATTCGAAACATTTTCACATACTTCAAACCAAAGGACACTAATGCTTACGTACCATCGTCAACCCTCCGTCGTATCACAGCTGGGCACGGATCTCCTCTCGAAGCGTGAAGGATTTAGGCCATAGTCCGTTAGCCAAGTGCATTAAGGGATTCAAACCTAGGACTCCTCGATTGAGATGCTAATTTTCAACCACTAGGCTATCACTGCTATGTGCCACTAAGTAAAATGTTGTACACGCTACCGTGTTTCGGAGGGCACGTGAATTCATAGGTCGCGTTACCTTTGTATAGCTGTTAGTCGTTGGGGGGACCATAAGCGGGTTTGAAAAACTTCCCGGTTATTTTCATATAAAACGAATTGATTTACTAGTTTATTTTATTTCTAAAGTTGCTTAGAGAATTATAGGTCCGCTATTTGTTACGGTACTATGATTCAAATCTTTCCTTATAATCTCAGGTAACATCCCGGACTACAGAGGAAACTAAAGCAAAGTTATTATATCCCTGTTCGATCCGTTTACGAATAGTGGAGAACATAAGTCCGTGTAACATCTCATAGGGGACATTAATAAGTCGCCAAGTTGACCATTAACCTGTTACTTTCTGCACTAATCCACTTCGAAGCAATACTGTATGTGTCAGGCCTTTATAATCATGGGGAAAATGTGTTCAGCTGTGGAATATAAAAATGTTGTATCATAACTTTATTGATAGCTAGGAATAGCTATTGATGCAACCTAATTTAAACATTACTTTAATACTCATACACAATTAGAGAACGTGGCTGTGACGTCATCGGAGCAAAAAACGGAGATAATCCCGATGTCAATTTACTACGGGACATTAAGAGAATCTTGGATTGAATCAAGATATAATATTTGAGTGCTTATCATTAAGTCATTAACTTCTCATATCACGGAGAATATAATTCTTAGGTAATCACCTCAGATATTGTATTTTGATAAAAATGCGTTACGTTTAAGTTATAATTACGATATAAGTGAAATGAAATAAAAAATACAAACCCTCTGAGTTTTGTGCCAGATCGTCTCAGCAAGTATTTCTATCTGGTAATAGTATATTCTATACATAGTAGTACATATGCTAGTGTAGTAATAGAGAAATATAATTTTTTTAACCGACTTACTTCTATGAAGGAAATAGGTTATCTATTCGTCGAGACTGAGTTTTTATAAGGAAGTATTTATGAATAGCTCCTATGTAATAAATTCCTAATACATCTGCCTTATAGCAGTTCTATTACTGGGTCTCAATTCACTCATTCACTTTTCTTTCATAGCGTTTTAAATGAATTGTCTGAAGAGTAATATCTCTGATTGATTTTATATATAACTGTTGTGGTATATGAATTTGGTTACACGTGTTCATAGTGACCACATAGTGAACAAATAGGCTGCATGGTCGTTATATGCTTCTATATAACAAAAACAATACAGTTACTTTGTAGACTAAACTGGAACGCTTCTGGTCTCAGGGACCTTCCATAAAAGCGTAACATAACAATTTAGCCGAATAACATAGCTTTATTTCTTCGTTAAATATTTATCCCGCCGTTCAAACATCGTTAGTCAACCTGAGTATGACGTCACTGAATACAGATATATGCAGCGAGATAATTTTAGTGTAAATTAATATCTGACGTCATTAAGAGAATATTAAATTAAGCCGTGTATTACGGTATTATCATGCTGGCCGTATTACCATTATTACGTAGTAGGTTTACCCGCTGCTCCGTTTGTATATCAAATTTAATAATGTATGTTACTTGCAACAAACGTTTTATTTTATGTACAAACTAAGTACAAGCTGCGGTTGCATCCGTGTTTTTAAAATGTAAAATCATTGATAAATAGGAATTTTAATTTTATATATTTAACAATTTTAAAGTAATGTAGCGCACGCTGTACGGTTTATGGGGATTATTTGTTTTTGGGCACCCTTATATGTTTTCTTAAGTAAAAATGGCCCAAGTTACCTCCTATAACTTTAATTATCTTTAGATTCAACTGCCAATCAAAATTTCGACAAAATTGGTCTACCCGTTTTGGAAATTATTCAAAGAACAAACAGACAAACAATATTTTTAATAATCGTTTTTTGTCTTAACGACAAGTTTTAACGACTCGGTTAGACAGAAGCGACATGTGACACACAAAATAGGAGTTCGTATTATTAATCTGTATTTTTCCCGCCCGTTTCTTTGTTTCACGCTATCACTAGGCTTTATGTGTATTTAGCTGTAAAGAGTGACACTTCCAGCCAAATAGTTCTCCTGTTATTTTATTAGATTACCAATTGGAGTACCAACTGAGGATATAGTGCAGCTGATGGAAAGTCACTGCAGACCATGGAAATCTGTAATCAAATCCACGTAATAAATCCTATCTAAGGTCCAAGGTCAAACCCCGCACAATATATAGGAGGAAGGTGTGGCACTGGTTACGTTAAGTCTAGCTACTAATGATTTTACCACATACAAATTGCTATAAGACTTAAAGCTTTAGTAGTGAGCAACAATTTTGAAAACTGTTTCAACCACTATATTTATGTAGAGGCCATCTTTTCTCGACCCATTTATTGTTAAGTTGTTACGCTCTCTTTCGCGTTGGTACAAAAAGTACATTTTAAGATTGCTGGCTGGACGCTTGCCAGAGATGTTGGCCCAATATCTTTCAAAGCCTACAGATCTAAGATCCTTGTGTGTGGTTTCAAGAGGTTTACTGTATTGTTTCGTGCATATAGTTGAAATGCTTTAAATACATGAATTTTCTTCAAATAGATAACTTGCATTAGAACCTGCAGTAAGTTTCGATCCTGCTTAAAACATAAAGCAGATAATCCCAGACAACCACAAAAACAGTACTAATTAAGAATAATGAAAAAAATTAACGATTAATCTTTGAAAATATGGCGTCGTTTAACAACATCTTTGATTAAAAACAAGGTGCGCCTAAAGTTCCACTCCCTTCCTAATTTTGGGATGAATTATAGAGTGGAACGGACACGAAGATTAATTGCTAGTACCTAGGAATGAGATGTTTTTAAACGGAAAGTTTTTTCATCTCGCTACCAGACATTGGACTTGAGAATAATTTGGCGAAGTTTTATGTAGCGTCTTTGTTAGATTATTTTTGAGACATCGTTTCGATCGTTAAAAGTTTTTATGAGTTGTCCAATCTCTAAATATTGGATCGCTGGCGTGATTTTTGTAGAACGGGTTAGTGCTCGAAACTGTTCAGTGAAATTTGCTCAATAAAATTTATCCAACCATACCTCAGAACACCGTAAGTATTCTTAATGAACTGTGTTTCGAGGTAATTAAGTGCGATTTTTGTAAGGCATTTGCTAACATGGGGTTCTTTGCATGACGTTTCGATATTGAGGTAATCCGAAATTAAATTTTACTAAATTACAGTGTGCATTTAGCCTTAGCGCTTAATGTAAATAGTTGAAAGAACTATCCAATAAAACTATAAAATGTAGAAGTTGATGCACTTTAGCAAAAAGACAACCGGTAGACTGACTCGCTCAACATTTCTCGCTAATTAAAGGAAAAACAATTTTCCTTGACGAGCCAACATTCTGATGAGACTTACAAAGAATTTGAAAACGTTTCATATTTTATGCAGAATATTTAGATTTTATTACTGAGTGGAAAAATGTTCAGTACATTGGCTTCTACCGATTTAATGCTCCTTTGATGGGTACGGATCTTTTTACAATTATCAGAGCCTGGAGCATGCTTGCAGCTTTAATAAAAATGGTAAAAGAACAATTTGGTTAGTGGCAAATCTGTCTCTAAAGTGTACAAACTGTATATGAAGCCTCCAACGGTTACTATTTATTGCTATTCAATGATACTCAATGATAAATAGGGGGCATAACATCCATAGCCATTATTCGTTCATTAAATGAACCCTTTGTAGTTCGACTCCGAAAGCACCACGGCGACTCTTATTCTGCCTAATAAAAAGAGTATGAACTGTTATGTGCTGCAGTTCGAAAGTTGTATGAGAGACATACATCTCCGAGGCGTTCCAAGTTAGCTGTCAGAGGTAGCACCAAATCTGTGGCCGGCCTTACGTAGGTCTCTAATCTTATACGGAATTGATTACAGATGTCTATGAAAAGTAGTATCCACCTAACCGTCAGCTGCAGTACGCATGATCTTTTCCTACATCTGTTACAAAAAAAAACAGAAACTCTGGAACACTTCACTTTCTACTAAATAATGTTGTAATAGCATTTGAAATATTCTTAAATAGTAGGTATGTAATATATATATTGTGAACATACATTCGTTTTTTACTAATTTAATTTTGTACTGCGGCTGTTTATGGTTGTTTAATACAATAGATAAAATATGGTCATAATGTTTTTAATAAGTAAATTTTGTTTTAATAAGAATACATAATTTTATATTTATACACATTCGCATCACTTTTTGTTCAATTAAATGTCCTTGCCAAAAGTATCCCTGAGCCAAAAATATTCTTCGAATTCTAAGACATACCTCAACAAAGGGAGCGGACCGTACGAAAATATTACTTAATACTTAGAGATTACTAAATCTCCTTAATCTGTGACAGAATTTATCTCACGACGCGGGAAGCATAAACAATAATAACGAAATAATCTTGCTTATCGTCGCGGGACTTTTATTCGAAGAGACTTAGATCATGAAATACTTAGAGCTTTGATTCGTAAGAAATTTGTTGCAATGAGAAGAACTCTAGGATTTCTAAATGGTAATAAGCATTAGGACATTAAGAGAGTATTGAACATATTTATCAATGACAGTTTTTAAAGTACACATCTATTAACAAGTACCTATGTAATCGGTTTTAATGGTTACGTAACTTAACGTAGGAAATGATTAATTAACGGACAAGATTCCTAACTTTTTATTAAAACTTCCCTACTGCATACATCAACGGTAGTCATAGAAACCACCGAACAAATTCACGTTTCAACCTCATATTAGCTGAGTTGGGCGTAGAAAGACAATTAAGTTTTCTGAAGCGTTCCGCCTTATTCCTCAGGAATGGCAACGCATGTGTAATACACTTTACATTGGACTCAGTTGTCATATAGTAAACTGGTTACAGATATCAAAAGGACGACAATAAAAAATTAGCACAAATTTAGCTATACTTTCCTACTTCTCTTATATAAATGGAGCAGTCTATGCCAGTTCATATTCTTAGGCCAGAATAAATTCTTGTTCAAGACAAACTTTCTTAGCAGCGATGCTAACCACGTCGGGATAATCCACCTGATTTAGGTATATTGATAGCTTTCTAAGAAGTTAGGTGAGGAAAAATAACGCCAAAAATTGGTACCTCGTTACTCTGAGTTGGGTAAGTTTATGAACACTACTTTGGAGTTAAGAAGGCGTTATTTCTGTCGTATATAACTAGAGTAAAGCCATTGTGTTACAGTTTTTTTTTGTTTATGACATTTAAGTAACAACCAAGCATGTAGTCCATCTGATAGTAAGTAGCCACTGCCACCCCTTAATGTCATTGTGACAAACTCTATAATAGGACGGGTTGTACTTTTACCCCTTCTGAGTTACTACCATCGTATATTATCTAAGCCAGCCAACATCCACATCCTTCCACCTAAACGCGAGAACTGCTTTATGCTAAAAATAGGTGTGGTGAGGGTACTTCCGGGTACCGGTCTAAGTGAACTGATTCTCTCACTTTTCAATCTTTCGGATCTGGTAAAGCAATAAACCAGTAATGGATTGACGACGATGCTATCAACAAAATTAAAATAATATTCTCGCGAGAGTTAACCCATTAAGTAAATATTACATTAATTATTCGATTTTTCAACTGTAGGAGTTAACAGGTGACCTGATGTCAATTATTCTGGAGTTCAGTATTACGGTTACGACTGAATTCAATTACATTTTTTATATAATAATTTTGAATTACTATGACAGTTACTACTGAAATAGCAAACGAGCACGAAGTTCCTTTGATGGTAACTTACATGTTTACCGGGCGTCCCTTGACGGCCAACCTTTTTATATCTCTTGGGCCAAACTTAGCCAGTTTGGGCCATATAGTAAATACATAAATAGATAAAATAAAAAAAACACATGGATGTCTAATGATGAATTTGTTTAAAGTATTGTGCAACAACTTTCTTCTATAAACTTTATTTCGAGCATACATTTCTCGCTTCCTCAATAAGAGTATTCAAAGCCGAGTCGGTTGGATTGGTGAAATAAGAGATGAAAGTAAATAAATGAGGTATTCAGCTAACTCCAAAAGGATTGTTGAAACTAAACGCAGGTGCAACGCTAGACTTATTTATATGCACTAAATAATAAATATCCCACAGACACGATGCAACTCACTAAGCCTAGCCTCTGACCAAGTTGCTACACTAATTAGTTCTTCAAATTGATTGCTTTACAATATTGGTCCTGAGTATTAAGTTATTGTCGCCGTAACAACGAGCAACGAATTGCAAAGTGAATTTACTAAATAATATACGTTATAAACAGTGATAGCCTAGTGGTTAAAACTCGACCTCCCAATCGGTAGGTCCGCGCACGCAATCTGATTTTTAAAAGAATTCACAGATCAAGTCATTGCGGCAACTATGTTCAAACCCCTCTCGCACTGAAGGGAGATCCGTGACTAATAATTGAACGGTAATGAGTTAATGCCGACGATACGTTATAAAATATTGAACCTTTTTGATTTCTTCTGATATGTCTGACATCTTCTGATTTCTTTCTGCTCACATGTGTAACTAAAAACTTAGTAAATACACTAGGCGTTCCAGCTTACATATACCAACAGGTACACAATCAGATTAGCAGTTACCTGATATCTGTAACTTTGTTTGTTTTTCATATACTATTTGGAATATATCCACCTGTACAATATTATCATCCTTTAAGGAGTTCCCAACGGCTGCCGTTGAGTCTATACTAACGATATAGTGTTCCTTAGGTCTTACCAATTCAGCGGATATCATAACATAACTATTATTAATATAGAACACTCATGAAATGTAGTCTTAAAATAGGGTAGGCGTCATGTAATAGGAAATAGTCACAGGCCTTTAAAAGTTTGCAACAGAAAAACAGTCGCCTGTACAATCGAGAACCTTAACTCATAACTCATTTTGTTAACTATGGAGCGAGGAAATAGTTCTTCGCTTGTCGTTCTTCTCTCTTTATAAGACAGGTCGTTAAGTAAGCAATACCCTAGCAGTGCTCTGGCTATTAGTATGAAAATCTCTATTAATTTAGCACTTGACTTAGTAACAACAATATTGTAAAATTAGATTGCTTTTCTACCGAAATTACTGGGAAATATAAATAAGGTAAATATCGCATAATTATTTCTGCTATGAATTTTTTCTAGGATTCTAGAAAGATTATTTCAAGTTTAATGTATAATTATGTGTTCTTTTTTCAGGAAAATTCATTGAAATATTAAATTAAGGACGCTTAGTCCTGGACGATGTATTATAATAGAATTTAATTTATTGTTACGATGCTGTAAAACCCATGCATGGTATGGAAATTATTAAGCAACTTCATACTATTTAGCATAATGTTATCACATTGAAGATATTTTTATTAGTTTGTATTATGTCGCTAAAATTAAAGCAAAAGTGCACAGCGAATTACATAAATATAAAGTTGCACCGCGACTTACGACGACACCCGTCATTACGTATTATATTACACGACACTTGACCTGAAAACCGATCCCACATACCCACACGGCAATATCGTTGACAACCGATAAATCAACGGGGCTTAATTAAAAAGCCGGCTCTCACGGCTGTCGATAAGCCGAGAGGGCTTAAATTAATTTTGTTCTAAAGTATAAAATGGGCGTTTTATTCACATTGTTTGCCGCCTACATGATGTTTACACGTTGACTGTGTGGTTTTCTTTATTGTGTGAACATATTGGCTTATAACGCTTAGCTCCGCGGCTTATGTACCCGTATATTACAACTAATGGCTTGTATAGTATTATTACAAAGTTAAGCAAGGTCGAGCGCTGTCGGGAGCTGGATGGGTTATCGTTTGTGGGTAAATAGAGCTGGAGTACTACCTGAAGTCGATCATAGATACGTTACTACTCCTAATAACTAAGTTTGAGCTCTTTATGTGAGATTTGTCGATTGGGTAACATTACCATTAAAGTCAGAATGATAATTAGGAGGCAGCAAACTTTCATTTGTAACATTGAACTAGCACCTAATGGCAAGTGGCCACTGCTGATCCTGAGCATTTGTAACCAATCTATTTAGATTTCGGTAGGAACAACTGAAGCCGATCACAGATGGTACTTATGGGAACTAAGATGGTCGCCTCATATATTTTCACACCGTTATTATTATAAATAAGCGACAAATAAGTATGGTGATGGTATTTTCTTGGATAAACTATACGGGTTCTACCACCTTTAAAGGTGGTAGAACCTTTTGTAGTTCGAGCTCCGGCGGCACCACTGCCACACTTATTTCTGTCTAATAACAGCAGTGTTAAGCGCTGCTGTGTTCTGGTTTGAAGG
>DWRA01003802.1:0-11587 GCA_018250295.1 Spathilepia clonius | reverse complement strand
TTTCGAAATAGCAAATTTTCCCATGGCTCGGTCCTTACCGCTGCTAAAACGTACCGATGTGCGTTATTGCGTAATAAATAACTAACAGTTTACGTATTTTGCGGGATTTATTGCTTATTCAATATAATTGCTAGCTTTCGGTCTGTGGTTTTACTTATGGGCAATGAAAGCCTTTTTAAGCTACACTGCAAGGCACGGGTCTCCCTGAAAAGCGATGAAAAGCATCGCAGATTAAAAACGCTGGCATGTCAATAAATACACAGAAGTCTATTTGTTTCACTTCAAGTCCTTTTTAACGGACTTTAATAAAACGAACGATGTTTATGTAAGGTTTAATGTTGCTTAACTGTCGATTATGATCTACACCGTGAAGCGATATCCGTTTCATTTCGTTTAAATACTATAAAATAAATTAATTTGGTTATTTTTCTGTTGTTTTGATAAATAATGCAGACAACGTCAATTTGTTAAGTTACCGTTATAATTATTAATTGAAGAAAATCCTTGGCATGGTATTTACTAACTTTTTAATTGCAATGTTAAGTTGATAATTACGGAGTTATTTGAGGATTTGATAATTGCAATTTTAATTGAATAGTATTTTGTAATTTACGTTTTTAATAATTACATGTTTAATTGTCATGATATTATTTAAAATGCTAGAACACTTTTATGTATTTCAATGTTATTATTGTGAAACTATAGATTTTAATTAGTAAATTTAATTACCTTTTGCACATTTTTGTGTGAAATTGCTGTAATACTGAAACAACTACAAGTAGATAGGTCATGTAAATTTTTTGACATGACAACAAACCAAGGGGCATAGTGAGTAACGTACGACATATGATCTTAAAGAGATACATTGTAAGTAAACCCCAACGAACATCCCTAGAGTACTAAATTATGTATTTGTTTAAAATCTGTTTAGTAAGTAAATATACCCAGACTAAAGATTATGTTGCTTATGTTATATTTATTTGCGTTAACCGCATACATAGTTGTTGAATGGTTTTATATTATTTACAACTTCTTACATCAGCAATAATAAATTTTTTATCATCTTATAAAAATAAACAACCGCATATTAATGTTAATACCTTATTAATTACTTTTCACGTTAATTAAAAACACGGCTAGCAACTTTCATACTTGCTAACCAGTCTGCTAATTGAATTAAATTTGATTCAAATAACGGTTGATATAAATTGTCTTTTTATTTATGAGATAAAGAATGGTAACTTCAAAATTAATTGATTTATTACTAACATTATCTATTTGGGGGTAATTAAGTACAGATAACACATATCTATTAAAAACTTTCCTAAACAATGTTAGCTTACGCTTATGAAGCTAATGGTAGAACTGGAGCTTCTCATGTTGGCTTCGAATAGCAAAACTCTTGTATCCTCTTTTCGTCTTAGTCGGCGACTAAGAGAACAAAATCCAGGAAAAGTAGAGCAGCACTGGAAGAGCCTATGTAGTTATGCATCTACTGTAATTAATACGCCCAATGTTAAGTAGAGAACTTATGAAGAGGACAAAGAGCTGACGTATGTCGTTAATGTTGTTGGCGAACAGGGCTTAACATGAGGCGGTAGCAACCCCGTTTTTTATTTTTAAAGCAGTGATCGCCTTGTGGTGGAAGCACGGCGTCTCAGTCGGAAGGTCCGAGGTTCAAATCCGAGGCATGTAATGGGTTACCGACGACTTTTATAGCGTAAACAAAAACGAATGACAGCGAGAGTCAGTGCACTCATGTCACTCAGGCAATGTTATCGTTTCATAGTTAATTAAGTCGGCAATTAGAAATTATCGCGTGCACTTCAGTTTCACCGAGCGACGCATTCTTGACTTTTTCAGCTAGTTGCTAGAGTTTAAGCGATTAAGAGGAAGGCTAAGGAGGGCAATCGTTTTTCCAGCAGGTAAATGCACTCGAAAATAATCTTGTGCAGTCATATGTTTTTTTATAAAATTGAAGTAAAAAACGATGTTGCAGTCCACTTGATTGTGAGTGGTTACAGCCGCTAATGCTGGCCACCAATCTCCTTTCACAACTGTGTGTGATCTGGAACACATTCTACTGCATTGCTTTACATATGTATAAAAATCTACATAATATACGAATAGGTACCAACTTTAATTTTAAAATAATTTCAAACAAACACAAATTCCAAGTTCTCAGAAATATTACAAACAAAAGATAATATTGTCTGACTTTCGCTGTAGCGTGTCATGGTCTCCTACTCCCATGGTAGCGGTGGCTAATCTATTGTGTTGCTTTGGGGTGAAGGATGAAGCCGATTACGTGTCGTTATTGCTATTGTCATCACGCGATATCACGCTTATGGATGTGTCTGTCACATCATTTAAATCGAGAGAAGTACCTTTAAAGAACGAGTAGCAGATTAAGTTAATCTTTTTTAAAAGATTGAAGCAGTAAATGGTCATTACTGCTCGTGGACGTGGATGCAAACTCCTTAAATATATAAAAGGGGTTCTTCCAGAAGCCGATCTCATGGGTAATTACATATGCGTTGCCTGAGGATTGATTCGGTCGCCTCGTACGCAAATTAGCCGGATGCCAAATCCTTTCACTGAAACATTACATGTAGTTGAAGCAATGATATCGTCCTAATTCGTAATAAGTACCTATTGTTATTTTATTTACCTAATTAAATAATTTATAGTATTTATGAGCCGATTAAGTAATCTTAAGTATTATTATCATAAGTGTTACAGCGTATAATAAATAAATATTTGATGAAGACGTAAAGAGGAAGCGAACTTCGGAATATATTTTAATATAATTGAATTAATTTCGAAACTTATTTTATTTGGAAAAGTCAAGGTCCCTAACACATTATATGTGCTACTGGTTACTTTACCTTTTAATATATATGAACATGTTTGTAAATAAATATTTACTTACTATTTAATGTGCTTTAGTAAGTAGTGAATTTATGAGCGACGTAAGGATATAGTAATGGCATTAAAGAGAACATTATTGAAATTCTCTGTTTTGTTTTGAAGAAAAAATGTATTATTTATCTATAGCTGTAAATAAAAGTGATTGCTAAAATTGTGTAAAATATTTGCGAAACAACCTTCACAGAGAAAATATCGGTATTAATGTTCTATTTTCAAACCATTGCAGGCGGGGTACGGCGTACGACGACGCAGAGTTCCACCAACGCGACAAGGGATTCGCAACTAATGTCGTTGCTCGCCGAGCGACGGCGCCAGCTACTTACGGGAAGATTGACCACGCACATTAACACTATATCAGCGTTAGCTCACAAGCCTCATAAGTAAGTGTAATTGATAATTTGCTTCGTATAAATCGCTGCATTGATGGTTACCATAACCCATTTACACCAGTCACAAACACTACAGGAGAGGAATTTTAATATGAATTTCAAATGAAATGGATCACAGATATGTTTCTTCTTCATTCTGAGGTCTATGTAAGAATGTCACATGACTTGTCCATGGTAACTGCCTCATCAATAAAGTATGACCACAAATGACAAACAAATTTTAAGAACCTTTAAAATATAATAATTACAAATATTAAATAACAACGTTTATAATAACATCACTCAATAATTTTCTCAAATTTAGAAAACATTTAAAATACGAAAAAGATCATTCAATACTACGTTTAAAATGGATAAATTGATTTAAGAGACTGGTAATCTAACATTGTTTTTACGTTAATTTCAGAGGCAACACTACATTCGCCCAGTTGGAAATCAGAGATTCAAACAACTCTGTTGTCAAGAGAATTACGTTTGACAATTCAAGTAATGAAGCAGCTCCGTCGCTTAGGCTCGTCACCTCTGATGGTACAAGAGAAATACGACAAGACCTTAAGCCACATGAGATTAGACACATTTTTATACCTAGGATATACCAGGATAATAAAAATAGAGCAGGATTCATCAATAACAGGCGAAAAGATATAGGGAATGCAAACAAGACTGTGGTTACAACTAAACCAGCCACTGAAAGTGCAGTGGTGTATATCCCACCTGAAAAATTAGAAGGTCTTGATAAAGAAGTTGAATTAGACCCTGATGAAGAATTTCAAGTAGACGAATCAAATCATGGTTTATATCTACTTAACTATTCAGATAGTGATAATGTAACAAGTAGTCCGCTAAGCTTAAACAAAACAACTACGAATTCAGAAGTAAAAGAAAACAGTACTACAAAATATAATGAAAGTACAACTAACATCAATAACGAAGAACTGAATAAAACTACTACTAATAAACCAGATGAGCAAGATAAAGAAGATAAAACGGAAACAAATACAATAGCTAACAGTACAGACATTCAAAATAATAAGCAAATTAAAACTGAAAATGAAAAAGATAAAGGTAATCAAACACTATTTATGTCTGACGAAATATATAACCACTTTCGACCACTCGAAGCCGAATTACCGGACGAAGAAATGGCCCCGTTTATTTACTTTGGACAAAAATTAGGAGGATCAATTATAAATGATAACTTGACAAATTCTCCTTCCCTCTCAGCCTCAACTAAATCTGTCAATTTTATAGCACCGCCGTTAGAGAAAAGAAAATTCAATTCTAGATATTCCGCCACAGAAAAATACAGAAATACCAGTGCGGGTGAAGATGAAGTTAATGAAGATATGGATGTTTCTGTCGTTAAGAACATTATAGAGAAAAATAAAATAAGAAATACAGTAAAAGGACCTGCACCTGCTCGACCTGTGGGCTTAATCAATGCTTATAGGAAGTATTCTAGCACGACACAATCTACCCAAAAACCTCAAACTACAACTACCCAGCTCAATACCACTGAATCAATCATACAAAGTGTTACACCTAGTTCAGTGGATAAGTATAAAGACGGGGCTCGGTCAAATATCAATGCAACAATTAAAGAACCTGGACTTAAGATTAACGGCACTAATCTAAAAGAAACTGTAGTTAATAAAACCACAGTTGCACCCACCAGAAATTTTACACGAAATTATTTTAATTTACGTCGGCGACCATCTCGGCCAACCATTCTATCTAGTACTGAAAGTACGATACCAGTAACTGTAAATTCAACTACGGAAAAGGTGTCCACATCTGTTTATACGGCAGTAGTCACATCAGTATCAATAACGTCCTCGATGAAAGGTCAAAACAAAACTGATGGATTATTAAAAGAATCTGATAACTCTACTATAGTGGAAAATGTTGAAGACAGAAGCAATATTACGGCACAGAAGATGGTATCTTTAAATGACACAGAACCTTCTACAATCCCTTCGACGTCCATAAGACCTTATAGACATAGAATAAGAATACGTACTACGACAACTGAAAGCAGTTTAAATTCCTCTCTCACTTCCACCCCTGTAACCTTTATATTCAAACCAACAGATTCTCCAGTAGCCAGTGAATTTTCAACGAAAAATGTTGGAGACTTTAAACAAGAAACTACCACATCACGGATTAGCGAACGATTAGCAAATTTATTCCGACAAAACGATCCTGACGATTCTAGTAATGGTAGTACATCGAGATCGAAAAATATATTAAGAAGGCGACGGCCAACAACTACTACAACGACTACTACTGAACCTACCGAAAACCCGCCCTTACCGTCAGTGACCACTTTATTACCAGCTACTCAAAAGTATGAATCGATACAGAGTACATTTAAACCATTTATTGTCATATCAAGAACATCTTCGGAATCCAGTTCAAAACCAATCGCTGTGCCCATTAATGGCTCAGATGCGGACGGCAACAAAACATTTGTCAATATAACGAGAGAAGGTGAAGGCGATGAAACACAAAGCGACGTTGTTATTGAAGCAGAGAAGACTTACACTGCTTCTTACGTATTAGCTGGACTCGGTTTTCTCCCAGTAGCCGCCGTTGTGGCTTTTGTTATTAGAAATCTTCTCATCAAAAAGACCAAAGAAATTGACACTGAATACGAAGGATATTTTGACGACGCTGAAATAAAGAAAGAGTCTCCTATTACACCCGTTGCGAGGCCGCCGCTGCCAACTCCCACGAAGCCAGATCAAAAATGGGAGTTCCCAAGAAATAAGTTACGACTACAGACGTTGCTCGGACAAGGAAATTTTGGTCAGGTGAGTTTTCGCATTTACCTCAAATTACCCTTCACTTACATTTAAACTACTTTTCCAATGTAGATTATACAGATTTATACAATATTGAATGTAAAATCGTAACATAAGGCAAATATGTAAAGAATGAAATAATCTTGATATAATTACATAGTCTCGATATCTATTAGAATTAGTGTGTTTGCATTGTTTTTGTATTGGCTTCTAGTTATCATTTTGAAGAGTTAACAATTGACTAGATGAGAAATTTGAACATTTCCATCATATTGCAAACTAAAACCTCGTAATAATATATACGCCATAAAATTTTATGTTAAAGGTTTGGAAGGCAGAAGCAGATGATCTTAATGGTCACGACGGTCTGACGCGGCTCGTAGCAGTGAAGAGCATCAAGGAGACCGCTTCGCAGAAGGAGAAGCAGGAACTCTTGCATGAGATTTACATCATGCAGAAGATCGGGACCCATCCTAATGTCGTCACGCTCCTAGCTTGTTGTACTGAACAAGGTTAATATTATCTCTGTTATACCAGCGAACAATACAAGTTTAGCAAATATTTTAAGAATAACTTTCATTTTTTAGTCGTCATATATTGACTACTACAAAGATACTACAAGAACTATTGCATACCAAACTAAGCCCAAATCCAAGACCTTTACAATCTATCTAAACTCGATGAAAAGTTTTCTTTTAGGTCCACAGTGTCGTGTCAGAAAAAAAATCATTATGAACTTGTTTGGAGAAAAAGCATCGTAAGAATGCATTATGGACTTATATTTCAATTTTTTAGTCTTACTATTACTTTTCGTAAGAAGAGTCCGTTGCATATGTCTGCAGATTACAATTAAGTATAATATTACATATATTACAGATGGAGTAGGTAGATGGCATATACATATATTTATAGAGTACTCATTTAAATATTTTAGACCTGGTAAGACATCAATGCCGCCATTTTGACTTACAGATTTGATCACAAACATGTTAAATGTCTGTAGATTTGACTAAAAGTGGACTAATCAATTTTCTAATATACTTACATGTGTTCCAGAGCCGTACCTCCTAATAATGGAGTACGTGATGTGCGGCAAGCTGCTGACCTACCTCCGGGAGCGGCGGTCCCGGCCCGACCGCTTCAGCGGCAGCGGGGCGCTCACCTCGAGAGATCTCACAGTGTTCGCATATTGTGTTGCGAGGGGCATGGATTATATTGCTTCTAAAGGGGTAAGATTACCGAAGCTTTTCTGTTGTTATGTATGACAACGCAGTCATGGTTATGCATATGGTAGTCCTTCTTGAAATAATACTTTAAAATATGATAGTCTAAGTTTATAATTCCTAAGATATCTCGTAGTGTATGTCACGGGTATCGAACAACGAACGAATTCGATTCGATTTTTCGTTTATATGATTTTTATTTAATTTTTCTAACATGCATGTGAGCACACCTGAACACAAAAATATTACAATCTATTGTTAATAACTTGAAAAGTCTTGTCTTCAACAATGTCAAATTTACTTCGACAGGAAAGACTAGTAACGTGAGGAGATTTGCTGATGTTATAGAACATATTCAGAAAATTAATTATAAATTCTATTACTTTCCAGATTGTCCACCGAGATCTAGCAGCTCGGAACGTGCTAGTGGACCACAACAAGCTGTGCAAGATAGCGGATTTCGGCATGTCGCGGTGCGCGGGCAGCGGCTCGCGGACGGGGCGCGGCGCGCTGCCCGTGCGCTGGATGGCGCCGGAAGCCTTGCTGTATAACGTGTACAGCCACCATACTGACGTGTGGGCCTTTGGTATTCTTCTCTGGGAAATTGTTACGTTAGGTAAGCGATTCAGTCATGTAAGTAAAATAATAAAGTAGTCCGATCAAAGTGTCACATTTAAATATCCTGTTAAATACAAATAATTTGTCTGTGTATATATGAATACAGTAAAATATTACTAATTTAGTAACTAAATAAGTAGAAGAGTGAATAGTTTTAGGGCTTTTATAAATAACTAACCTTAGAAATTAAACAACTCCGGTCCTTGGTTGGGTGGTCATTAGTTGCCAAATTTCATGTAGGTTTCTGTACTTCGAAGGATAGCTGTTGTCAATCTTATCCGAAGCTTTATGGACAGATGGACAAGTCGACACGGTTTAACTACAAATTTTCCCTTATCAATCTGCATTAAAGCACGAACTTTAACTGTGATCTATGCCTAATAAAAAACACGTGCTTACTGATGGGACATCATGGTATCCAACTCAAGTAATACAATTATTTCCAGGTTCAACGCCATACGCAGCGATGTCAGGACGCGAGGTCCTGACCGCGGTGACAGAGGGCTACCGGCTGGAGCGGCCGCCGCACTGCAAGCCGCAGCTGTACCGCGCCATGCACGCCTGCTGGCATGCTGACCCATCCCAGCGGCCTTCCTTCGCACAGCTAAAATCCCAGCTAGCAGAACTACTAGATAACGAGCCCTCTGAAGGAAACTATGTGGATTTGGACTCGTTCTATCAGGAGTCCTCTGTGTATAGCGATCCGTCAGCGATTATACACGACGATGATGGGCTATCAGCTGAGTATGATCGCGAGAGGAGATGCTTTAGAGAGTAAGTACCTGAATATTATAGTTAAGTTTTACACAAAATATGTAACAAATATCAAATCGTGAAAATATTTTAGTGGAATTAAGATTTTTACTTTAATATTGCAGTCTTGTCTAAATACATATCGTAATCGCATTTAAATTATTGCAATTAAAATTTAGTAATCCAAGAGTGCATATCAAGTTTACATTTTAAGAAACATTAAAATTGTAATAAATGCAAAATATATTATTACAGATTGCAAACGGGTCCTCAACAAAAGTTCGAGAATCGTCCCTTCAACTTACGAGACGAGGAGATGCGAAATAAATTCGGCATCGGGACGCCGAGGATGGGCGGTTTCGGCATCCGCGACGTTCCCTTCAACGAGAGAAACTTCAGCGAAGGCGAGTTCAACGAACGTAACTTCACCGACACGAACTTCACCGAAAGAAAAGATGGGAAACTCTCAACATCTAGCTTCCATAGAGAACGGGATAGGGAGAACCCGTTGGTCAGTCGAAACAGCTTTAACGGGTTCCCGAGAATCGGCGCGAGAGACAACCATTTCCAAATGACGGGAGACGGTAGAAACAAACGAGTTTCGGAATTTGAATGCGATATATAAATATTGGTTCTTGCAAATTTAATGCAATTCTCGTGAATTGGATACTTTCAGAATAGATTCTGGAAATGAAAGTCATGCGCTTCGTTCTCTCGGAATTGGGGAAATTAAAGAATAAGAGAGAACATGCTAGAGATTTTAAGAATGAGGAAGCCAGGATCTGAACTAAAATGGACAGTTACTTATATAGTAGTTTTTGAAATGGAAAGAGTTGTAACTGAAATCATTCATAATTTTTAACACAAAATTGAGAAAGGTGACGAGTTCAATTGAAGATGGAATTCGTATTATAAAATCTGGATTTATAAGCGGCCGTCTGTGCCTTGTAAGAAAAATTGTTTATGGGAGCTTTTTAAAATACCTAAAATCCACCACCAAATAAATGGGTTTAAGACAAAAACATTGAAATTAAAAGTCTTTAAAATTCACAATTTAGTTTGCCTGCTTTGTTATGGCGCCTCTTATAAATCCAAAACTTGTATGGAAGAGATGGCACATTTTGTAAAAATCATAAGTATTTTTTGAATGCGACTGACAGTCTTGTGTCCGGAGTTTTCACAGGCACTGAGTGAATTTTCAAACACGATTTTAGGCACACGTGTGTGATCATGACATAGTATTGCTTTAAGTTTCAATTTCAGTTAATTGAAATTCTGTTACTTAAGACTTGTGTTGATATATTGTAAATATTAATTTATAACTGTATTCGTTACAGTGAATGGCGATAGTGTTCAGTGTTTACACGACATACGATAAATGTAAATAAGTATTGTAGTTTTAAATCTAGATGCACGTCGGAGTTTATAAATTTATTTTTGTATATGTTTGACGTAAAACGGATGTAAAAGTTTAGCTAAGTATTCATTCTGTGCTTTGTAACACTTGTATATATTGTTCTGTAATGTATATAGTGTATTCGAGAAATAACCTTGTTTACAAAACACGTTAACAAGCGAATTTTGTTTACGTGACGTAACAAAAATACACTTTGTTACCTATGAATAATTCTGAATACTGTTGATGTTGAATAACAAAATTTATTTTGTTAAATCTCGAAGATTTTCTATAATGTTGGATCATAGTGGTGCTAACGTTCTATTTTCCAAAAATGATATAATATTGTTATTGTAAATATCCGAAATATTTTATACGTGTTACAAAAATGTGTTTTATAAAAATCCCTTCCAATCTCAGTTCAATATTACTTCTAGTCTTTAAAATTATGTGGAACTATGGATTGTTATAGATCTGAAAAATTGGGTAAGCTTGAAAGATTTATTTTATTATATTGTATTGAAATATACTTTGTGTTTTATTTTGGTGTGAAAACTGAAAACAACAAATCTACATTTACAAGTAACTAAATAACGTTGAGGTACTCATACTTACGGAACATTTGACCTTAGAAAGCCTACCACATGTTTAACGCTTGAACCCAGAGACGAAGTTATACTGATAGATTTGATAACCATTAACTATAACTATATAAGTAGGCACTCCATCACCTATAAAATATAAAATTATGTGCACGAGTACGGAATAAGGAGTAAATTTGAGAGATAATCAATATCTTTTAACTGTTTCCATTTGTCGTTTCGTACTTAGTGTATCTTGCTAAATTCTGGAGCTAAAAATTAATGTAAAATGTATACCAATGGTCAAGCTCAGGTGTTTTGCTAGCATTGTTAATAATTCGGTAGATAAAGGGATAGTACCCCTTGTGGTTTGACTTCAGTGCACCACCGCCATATCTCTTTATACTCTAACAACACTATTTACTGCTGTGTTCTGGGTTAAAGGTTGTGATAAGGAAGACATACTTATTAACACATTGATATCATGACTTTTATAATTATTTGGGGTTGATTAGAGATGTTCATGGGCGGCAGCTCCGAGTTACCATCAGGTGGACTGCATTTTCGTTTCCTACATTTTACATGTAATAAAACAATCGGCAATACCTCTATTAGTAAATGTGCCATACATGCATGTAATTGCTGTAAAAAAAAATATGAAGTATATTTAAGTCATAATCTATCAAAAAAAAAATCAAACGTATCTCTAAAACTATATATATGTTTAAAAGAAGAGTTAAAGAGCATTACTTGTCCCTTTCATAATATTTAATCTCTATTATTTATATATTTTTATTATAGGTATTGTTTTATATATATTTATTATTCGTGTATTTGTGTATTTATATGTACATATTGTTTTTTTTTGCACACTAAATTTGCTTTTAATATC
>DWRA01003801.1:0-11589 GCA_018250295.1 Spathilepia clonius | reverse complement strand
CAGTTGCCACTTACCATCAGGTAGACTGCATGCTCGTTTGCAACTCCATCATATAAAAAAATGATAATAAAAATGAAGGGTCGCCTCATATGTAAATCAAATGTCATCCAACCTTCCACCGAAACGCAGAGCTGCTTCACGCTAGTAATGGGTGTACCTCTCAAATACTTGCATGATCAATGCTACACTTGGAAATAATACGTGAAGTTTCAGACTACTTTTCACTTTGAGATCTCAGATGGTGACATGAACGTTCCAAACATTAGAATAAGTCTGGCTACATCCAGAGCTAATCTGGTTATTCATGACGTATGCTAAACCCAGTTTATGTAGCCCGTGTAGCTAACAGACATTTGTTTAGACTGCGCCGTTAAAAGTTTACACGAACTTCTTGGGAAACACTTTAACTTTAAAATCAACTGCCTCGAACTTTTGCGCGACTCGATAAGGAAAAAGTTATTTGACGTTACTGTATTATTATGGAAGTGCGTAACTCTATTTATATCTCACGTGTTATTGCTTATTTCACTTAAGTTAACTTAAGTTTAACAATATAACTTACACTTTATCTTAGTACTTCGAAGTAACATAAGTTACTAAAATTTATTTTATTTGTTGAAAGTTGAAATTTATTTTATTTGAGTAATTTTTTTTTGTTGGAGTTATATTTTACAGATAAACGTGTAAGAATGTATATGTGTTTTTCAAAGTGTAGGTCGTCGCCCCCTGAAGAGACTCAGTGATCAAAAGAAATTAGAATAATTAAGTTAAGTTCACAAAGATATTATAACTAAGAAATTGTTATGTGTAAGCATTTGGATCTGAATAGGCGTAAAATATGTTTATTTCAGATACTCCATTATATATTTAACCGATATTTAATTATATAGTTAAATGTTTGTACAGATTTAATATTTATTTTATAATATAAAACTTAAATTATGAATTAAAAAACTATCAACTCAAAAAATAATAGCTAAGTAGTGGTTCACAAAGCACAGCACTAGTAAAATTTTAGACCAGAGGTTGTCGCGTCGTAGCACCTCTAAATGATTAGAGTAATCGTAATACTAATCATTGAAATCAATCAATTCAAAAAAAACATCAGTTTCAATAATACAACAGATAATCAGTTAAAACGTATTTTACGAGTTAAGATCTAAAACTTATTTAAACGATGAAAATCTACCGTCCCGTTCTACGAGCTGTATGATAATGAACATACGATCTAAGTTTCACATATCAACGTTTGTACTGGAAATGTGGTTTCCACAGGTAACCTAATGAAACACCTTCATGGAACAGTACAAAGGAATAAATGAAATGGTGGTTTTCACTCGCGTAAACGTATCTACATTGTGAACCTTCGTTCACACGAGGCAGTTTTTGAAACGTTATGTTACTGTCGTGTTTCCAACCTCACATACGATATACAATACTGTTATATATCCAGCTTAGCGACGTTTTATTGTGTGTTACTTCACATAGGAAATAGCTAGCCACAGATGTACTGACAGCTTATAGTTTGATACGCTTACCGTAACTGTGTATTTTTAATAGAAGCAGTGAATAGTAAATAACTTATTTTCGATCCAATGCTGGACTACGCCTTTACGATGAAAGTTTTGGCTGGTCACGTTCGAATTGGTCCACTCCAGACACCTTTAGGAACTTTTAAAGAATGCTCAGGAGTTTTTAATAGCGTGTCATCTTGCCGTCTTCATTAAGAAGAGTCTGCAAACACTACATGTGGCGATTTATTTCGTTCGCATTTATATCTTCTGATGGCTCGACCGCAAACATGAACGTGTGGTTTGTGTAGATAATGCACTTTGTCACATGCCGAATTCACCGCAAATGGCGAAATCTGTGATACTCGTAGATAGAGAGCAAACGTATCGTGTGTCAAAGCATCCTGTATAAAATATTGTATACACTAACCATTTGTTATTAATTCATCCATTGCTTATCAATAATCGGAATATTACAATTTGTAGTAGGCGATCTGCCATATTTAGATCGTTGGTAGGCAATAAAATTTAGACAGAGTGATTTTTTATCTTTACATAGGCTAAGAATAATCCTTGGAATTGTCATTTTTTCTTTCTTTTCGTTCCACCCAATTAAAGTTTCGGGTGAAATTTTAATAATGTCAACAATAAAAGAAAGAAAAAAGTGTCATTAATAACAATACGTTCTTGGCAAATAAAAAAATAGTAATAATACGGCACAACCAGTGAGCTCGCCTCCCAATGTTTTTATTTCCACTTCTCCAAAGTGATGAAACGTAGAATTTCCAATATAAGAATGAAACACACCTGCAAAGTGTACTCAAATAGCGTTTCCGCTCGAAACGATAAAACCTTACCAAGAAATGCGACTGAATGAAGACTCCGCGCTTTCAGAGTGTTCCTCAAACACAAATATCTCTTTGCGTAAGAAAACATTGTTTTACTTCAATGTCGTTGTGAAGAATGTTACGCTTGGTACTCCTTCGAGAAAAGGTATTCGATATACATATCTATAAAAGATATTTTCCGGTGTGTAAAATTTTGTTATTTTATTTTGTAAACGTAAACCCATCTTCATACCTATTTTTACATAAGGTTTTCCTACTTAGCCTAAGAAGGATCAATGCGTCTACAGTTGGCAATCCTTGGCTAATTTAATTAAAAGAAAACTTGATTTCTTTCTTGTATTTTTTCCTTTTTGACATTTTAGAGTAAAAAAGCTAAGGTAATAATATCGATTACCTTCATATTAATGTTGAGAATATTTTAAAACCGTCACCGAATCACAATTTCCGCGAAGATTTTTTCTATCTGTAACGTTAGGAAGATTTACAATAAGGTCATACAGGAATAAATTCTCTATTACGTAGCGAATGCTCAATGCATCAAAATGACTCAATTACGTGTAACACGTACGTTTCTTAGGGACAATAGAATCTCAGATGGAAACTATCGACTTTACGATTACGACCCCGTTGTAAACCTCGTTTACGCGTTTACTCTTAGGGAGTATACACGAAGAGTGGGAGCTCGAACCACTTGACGAGCAACCCCGAGAAGGACGACGGTATTTGTCTTATACCATCGTAAGCACAAGACAGTGTGGTGTATGTCACCTGAGTGGAGTCTACAGGGTTAATGCGTTTCAGAGGGCTCCGGTTGCGTTTTCTACGGAGGACTCCGGTACTCCACATACACGCGCTGAAGATGGCCATCGGGAGAGTTTTAGAAAAAAAAGGGAGGTAATAACGAACACGAACGATAGCCTACGCCTCTGATTGTCGTTGACGGCAAGTGTCGACCGCCAGCGACCGCCCAGCGGTTAGTCACTGACACGAATTGTCACTCGTGTGTTATCTCCACAAGAAAGGCGTTTGAAAATTCGTAAGGTTTTATCGATGTGTAGCCGTTGTGTTGAAGGTACACTTAAGTTGACAAAAATTGAATTAGTTTTCGTTGTTTGTCTTGAATGATTGAATTGAATCTTATCAGAGAATTAATGCGTAATGAAAGGCATTAATTCTATGATAAGTTAAGTTACATCAGTTAAGTAGAACCGAAAGGATAAGCAAACGACACATATTTTTTTCACAATGGTGTTGATTAAGATAACAACATAATGATAACTTAATTTTAGGTTTGTTGTTCCACCTACTTATCACTACCACGGTTGTTAAAGTAAAACAGATACAGACGGATCTTTAGATGATTTTCGTATCGTACATAAACAGTTCTCTACAACAATATCCGATAATGGCTTTAGAGAATCAACAAACTTTTAAACCATTAGCAATTCAATACTGTTATTGTCTCGATAGATTACAATATCAGATAGCAGTAACTGTCGTTACATTTTGTGACTGCCTTGAGAACTATTGAAATATCAAACGGAATTGCCATTTTACTGAACTGCGACTATATTAAAATGCTATTTCATTCTTTTATCTGACTGCAAGGAAGGCTTGTGCCTCTATCTATTTGCTTATTTGAAAGAAAATAGCGATGAATACGTACATACGTCGCATACTAAACTCTTCTACAGTTACGCTGTCCGTTAATGTATTTTGGAGTAGCCAAAAATGATATAGAAGGTGCAAAACCTTTCGTGGTTCGACTTTGGAGGCACCACCGCTAATCCTATCTTTGCGTAATAACAGCAGTGTTAAGCGATGCTGTGTTCTGATTTGAAGACTGAACGAAAGACATAATTATATACACTCCCTGCCCTTCAAATCAAAGAACAGTAGTTCTTAACACTTGTTATTAGTTAATAAAATTTGTAACAATAGTGCCTTCGGAATCAAACCACAAATAATTCGACCATCTTCATATACAGACCAAATGGAAAAAAAATATATTTCTTGAATCCAAAATGGACACCCATTTTAACCAAAATGATTTATTGAGCCTGATTAAGTATTGTCCAATTTTAAAAAAAGAAGTGTCTACCCTCTAGTTGATGTCGAGGGGTATTTGTTAATAAAATAAAACATTATTAATACAACATATATATGTTGTACTAAAATTGTTAATTATGTCATTGCAAATATAACAAAACGTAATATTACACGAGGCGGGTTCTATTGCAGAGTATTTATGACTACGGAAGGATAAGGCTACTAGGATTCCACGCTTAAGTTAAATCCCAGGGGCCTGTAAATTGCGATTCATTATCCACATGGCCGCTCACATGTGTTTTATGCGGGGTTCGCGTGTATCAAAGTTATGGTGCAATTATATCTACAGACATCGTACGCGTCAGACGCGGGTCGTGCCAAACAAAATGATATCAATCTATATCATCAACCTATTAGTGTCGCGCTGCTGGGCACGGGTCTCCTCTATTAGCGACAGGAGTTAGGCCATAGACTACCACGCTGGCCAAGTGCAAATTGGTAGACTTCTCGCACCTTGGAGAACGTTTTTTGTTTTTTTTTTCTCCAAAAAACTCAGGTGTGTAGGATTCCTCACAATGTTTTCTATATATTCTATATATTTTTATGAACTATTGTTCGTAACACAAACACGCAGATACGTGCCGTGTCTGTCAAAATTTTATACAATATAAATATGATTCTGTCTGACACGACGCGTTCAATGTCTGTGGACCTAAATAGAGCAATATATGTGCGGTTATACCTTACGCAATTAAAGATAACATACTTTTTATAATGTCTACAAGCTTAATAGACTGCGAATAATTTACGTTGAACGATATTATTATTGGACGCTGTATAATATGAGGCTTGAAAAAATACGCTTGAACAATTTACAATACAAAAAATTAAAAAGGGACATATTAAAATAAACCTACGGTAATGCCGCAAATTTATTTAGCTTAAGGTGGTAAAGTCTGTGTGGTTCCACTTGGCAGGTAACACCCATTTCTATAAGAAAGCATCTGGGTGGAAGAGTGCGGATGTCGGCTGTTTTACATATGAGCCGACAATCTTAGTCTTCAGGAAAGGCAGCGGTCAGCTATAGGTGGAGTTCTATAAGGCGTTTCTTACACGGTCCACGGGCTGCCACGACCAAAACATATTGCTATGACAGCTAAAAAAATGGGTAGATATATTTTTTTTTATTTTCATAATTCTCGTACCTTTGTACTTGCTATTATACAAATTCTAAAAAGAAATTGATGCTACGGTACCTTCCGTGGTGGAGTTTTATCTTGGACGTGATCAAGTATTTTTATATACATAGATTGATAGTTACTAACACCATTGTGTAGTTACAGAGTATTAATAAACATAATACATAATACAGAGTATTATCCTAATTCATTATGTATTGAAACCTTCGTTGGAATAAAGGCTTTGGAATGATGAAAACTCCATTGAAATCCATTTTTGAAGTCAGTTAAAAACGTTTAAGATCTCTTCACCTATAAATGTCTAACATTTCTATACAGAATAAGACAGAGTGTAACAAGATTTCCACTGTGCACCCGCTTAACTCGGTGTCTTCTTGCGTGTCATAAGAGGGGACTTAAGGATTATAAGTTACGAGCTCATTTCATTATACCTCTGGGAGCATTTTAATTACTTTCCTTTGTTTATATGAGCTTTCTACGGTAAACAAATAAAAATCTTGCAGAAATTTGCTAAAATTAGCGTGTAATTGTTTTTGTGAAGAGAAATTTTAATTCACGTCCCGTATTTATCTACAGATTTCGTCCTGTGTTAGACAAAATCACATTTTTCTATAGGTACAATATTTTCCCAAGCACGGTAGATAAAAATGTGTTAATACATATTGTATAGAAAAATACAATTTTATCTGCCACGACACAAGTCTGACTTGCTCTTTGTTTGTAAGTGTAAATGAGCCCTTAAGCTTTTTATTGTCTATGATTCTTCGTAGAACTGGTGTAGTATCTACTTACCGCATCTTACGCTGTGTGGAAAGCATATATTTACAAATCCGATAAGTTGTTACGAACTATCAAATGGAAGGAACAAAACCTGAATCGAAGACACATACTGATCGAATTAACTCATTCTTGCCCAAATCGGCTCATTCGATTTTCAAAAACGTTTTATTTTACGTTTCGTCATCGTGTAAACAAGCCTAAAGCCTCAGCGACAAGCATTGCGATTTTATTTGCTTGTATAGTTTGAACGTAGCCCGACAAAAGATCTTGGGATTTAATAACTTCTATGCTGTTTCGAAGTTATGAGGGTTCAAAAATACGCCGAATCGCTCCGATAAAAGATACGTAAAGCGATTTTCCTCGGCGAGGGCACTGCTCGCCTTCTGATATTTATTTATATGGGCACTTTTATTATATTTGATGTGTTCACTGAGTAAATAGGTAAGCGGGCTATCTCGTGTGTTAATTAAATACTAGTTGTCGTCAACTGCCTCTGTCCCACAGCTGGGCACGGGTCTCTTCTCAGTGTAGGAGATGTTTAAGCCATAGTTCACCATCCTGGCCAGGTGCAAATTGGCGGACTTCAGACATCTTTGAGAACATTTTAAGAACTTTCAGGCGTGCACGATTCTTAATGTTTTCCTTCACCCTTTAAGCAGGCGATCGTTTTTCTGCATGATGCAGAGTTGCGTGCCTGGGATTTGAACCCAGGACCCCGATTGTGAAACATATTTTATAATTACTAAGCTATCGCTACTGCTAAAATTGCCTGCCTATTCGTAAAGAATTATTTTAATAACAAAGGTATTACTTTACTAACAAGATATTTTAAAAGCAAGATTTTCATATTGCGCATTTTGCAAAGGTAATTTTTAAACCCAAGCGAAATGAATTCTTTGTTTTGCATGTTTATTTGTTTTTCCTTTTATGTGTATATTATCTAGTTTTCCTCCACGAGAGACAAAGCAGCTTCTTGAATAAAGTTGTTCGTCGTCATCAACCCATTACTGTCCCACTCGGCATAAGTCTTCTCACAGACTGAGAGGTGTTTAGGCTATAGTCCAACACGCTGACCAAGTATGGACTGGTAGTATTCAGTCAACCTCGAAAACTTTGTGTTTAAAGAGCTCTGCAGCTTTAAAGAGCATTGAAATTACAAAAGTTATATTTTCATAAAGTTTGTAAAGTTAATGTAAATAATATTTAAATGTAGACTTACTTTGCTAGCTAGGTGTCTGCTTTTTCACAATTTTATTTACTTTTATACAAATCCAAGAGGCTGTAGTCTGTGAGTGAGATAAATTGTAATGAGACTTAATATTGCGAAAAGTTTACTTAAGTAGGTGCTTCTTATTTGAAAATCTAGTACTCTTTTGGAATGACATAATATTTTGCCAACTGGAGCAATTAAAAAAGGAAATTTATTTTAGATCGTAATATAATGAACACGTACATTTGAATTAGCATTTACTGATATAACCACTTTATTATTAGTTTTGCACATAAATCCACCAAAGAGTTTTCAAGTCATACCCATGTTTATGTCCGATTAGTCCAGTCCAAGTCTTTTGCCAGTAACGGAGTTTGTCATGAAACTTGGAATTCTTATTACTAGGTACCACAGCCTTACTGATTTTGACGTTTGAAATGTTGACTGATTATACACTCGAAGAATATAAACGCCCAATATATACAAGAGCATTACATACAAAGGTACGCAACGCGTCGCTGAGAGTTAAGCGTGTCGAAAAGCGTTTCTCTACGAAAACCATTTATCAAGCAAATGGCGGAATACACGGCGCGTTGCACGACGCATATTCTGCGGTGAAATGGCCGGCGCCGCAAGTTTGGCAGCGTGGCTCCACAGCGCTTTTATGTGTAACGGCCCTAAGTTCTTTGAGCGGCAGAGGTAGCTATAAGCTTAACGTGTTGACCTATCGAATATCCCTTGGACTTTTTCGATTAGAACCGAGATGAGATCGGAAGGGATAATGTATGGTTCTGAAATATGTAAATGAATTCTAGGGTCCATTTGCATGTCCCTTTTCCCTGGAAGGCAGCGTCGACTAAATTTAATTTAATGTTAGAACAACAACGAATATGCAAACTATTTGATAATAAACAGCAGGTTATAAAGTTCGAGTAGGGTAGTCTTTAAAGTTTGTTTACAAGAAGATATAGGTAAATATAATATTTTATTATATTAACGTAGCAAACAAGCATGCAGTCCGTCTGATGATACGTGGCCGCTGCCGCCCATGAACATCTGTAATCTACCCTAGATAAGTTTCGTCTTACTTGAGATTGCCCACAAATGCCTTGGTAACCCTGAGGACTAAGTCGGAACGCCTCAGATAAGTAGCGTTTTCCACCGTTATTGTTAGGCATGAATAGAGGTGGTGCCGCTGGAGTCGAACCACAAAAGGTCCTGCCTTCGATGTGCGATACGTAAGAGAACTAAAGTTTTATTTTCCTTTTATATATAGAAAGCAGAAACCAGTCACTTTATATTAGCTGGTAAATAACTCCAGCAATAAAGCCAACTAGCCACATAATGCCAGCAGCAATTAAACATACTGTCTACCTTATGGTAAGTGGCCATAGCTTCTAAAATCAACCCTAGATAGGATTAGAGTCTGAGCTCGGACACTAATTTGTTACTATCCCTTAGGACTAAGTTGGAAAGTTTTGTATAACTTTCTCGTCCTAACTGCAACCTCCAAATTAGAACACAGCAGTACTTAACACTGCTGTTATAAGGCAGAAATAAGTTTAACGGTAATGCCACCGTGATCGAACCAGAATGAGTGGTACCACGGTTCTTTTGGGAAATCGAACATAGATTTTTTGAAAGTTGTAAAGTAGTCTGTCTTTTGGGACAGACATAGATAGAAGGGTGGTACGACGGTCTTTAATAATAAAATACGGAACGACAAATTCTCACCGTGAAAATTGAAATTATTATTATAATTGCGTATCTTACATACTTCAGAGAAATGCTATCATTCTTGAGGCGGGATCGAAATAATCGTATAATGAATGTTGAATTTTCAAAAACCCATTTGACCATACTTTTATAATTATGTTTTGTCATTTAGGATTAAGTTGTCTTCTCTATTGACGTTAAAACAGTTTTAAGGACTTTCATTATGTCTACTATTTACAGTCTTAAGAGATCAAACCGTTTTACTAACCTTTACTTATTAAAAATTAGCTAAACAAGATAAAAGAAATTCAACAAGATACCCTGATGTAGCCTATTAAAAAACCAATGAATGACACTTAATAACGATGTACAACATAACGAATAACACAAAAACCGGGTGGGCAACGGCCAATTAGTCCGCAATCACAATAACCGTTGTCAGTACTGAAAACTTGTTCATAACGTTATGCTATTCTACGGGCTCCGCTCTTAGGCTGATAACAAACTAGCGATTTTATGCGGCGACTCACATTTTACACGTTTTGACGATTTTGCGACCAGCTGCGTTTGGTATCTCAAAATACGTTATGGTAAATTTATGCATCACATTTGTGCGACTAACTGCGTCCGATGGCTTTCGGGAAATTGACAGTTTATGATTGCCGTTAGAGACGTTTTTATATCTGCAATATGGATGCATCCAGCTTTCAAGAACCAGATAAATCGTCAGTCGCGGCTACTAATAGTAGCTAGTCAGCTGAGGCCCTTAACGACGTAACGCACATATGCAGTAATGGTATCGGATGACCTCGCCATGTCAAACAAGCATCTACGCTGAACGTAAATGGTACATTGCTAGCGTCCATCTCGCAGGTTGTGATTTGATTGCTTTTTATTCTGGTTTGTATTGTTAACACTAAATTATTAATCTATCGTTTGACAATTTCACAGCAAAAATCTATGCAAATAAATTCTTGTGAATCAACAAACATTGCCAAAAAGATTTTATGGTTTGATATCCTTGTAATTGGTACATAAGGACCCTCCAAGATAGCAGTTTTTACAGCTATCATTGTGTATCTTTAATATAAACGTTTTAAAATATTATCAAATTGCATATAGTAACATTGATGGACAGCATAAGTTATAGTTCTACCACTAAATCTCTTTACTTATTTAGTTACTTGCGCGAACTTAAAATAAAACTATAAGGTACGACTTAATTGATTACGTTCGGGAGATATAGGAACATAAAAGACCAGTAATTCGATTATTAAATAAAATTGAGATCTAACAAAAAGGGTCTTTATGTAAGTAATTAGTCTAAAAATAAAGTGCGACTTCGTAAAGTTATGGCACCGTAGGAAAACCATTGGTTAAACAAACGACTAGTTTTTATTTGTAATAAACCTAAGTCATTTGTTATATAATAAAAGTTGAGAACACTTCACCGTGTTCCTTCCGTGCGTATTTATTTTATACTTATCTTCTTGAACTTGTGAGTACATATGTTGTTTGCTCATGACGTTCTAGAACAAAGTGCCCGGATTGAAGCAGTTGTGTTTTTCTTAACAATAAACAGGGAACGTGGAGAAGTTTCAAACAACTCGCAACATTTCTACCATCTATGGTTTGAAAGAGCGCAAGTTGTAAACTTTGTACGGCGTACTCGGCGACAATGAATGGCTGTGACATACTTTCGAAACGCGACGTTCTACTAGAAGGTACTGCCTTCTGTGTATATCCGTGGTCTTTTCATTACTACGGTTTGGAACGTTCTGAGCGGATTTTCATATGATAAAGTTGCAAACTACGTAGTATGCGATACTTGAAATTAAGTGTGAGCAGTTTTGTGGGCACCTGTCGTCGAAACCGGAAAGTTTGAACGCTTCACGGAAGTTTATAACTACTAAAATAATATACCTGCTACGACCTCTATGTTGAATATAAGCTTATAATGAACTACGCACTAGATTTGCTGTCTTTTAAATATTTTATTAGTATCATAAATAAAGTTAAACAATCCAATAACTATATAAAACGTACTATTACATAATTTTCTACCTATAGCACAATTATCAACGTGTAATAATTTACAATTTAAATAAACTAAAGTCATTTTAGAAGCCTTATACTTCTGTAATATGACCGTAAGTGAGAATAACAAACACAGGAAACATGTTTCTTCTTTATATATGATGGAGGAGCAAACGAGCATGCAGTCCACCTGATGGTAAGTGGCAACTGCCGCCCATAGACATTTGTGATCCACCCCA
>DWRA01003800.1:0-11590 GCA_018250295.1 Spathilepia clonius | reverse complement strand
CTAAGCAAAGACATTTTTTAACTTAATACATCCTCTTGAATAAGTCCAAGAATAACCTTAATTAGTAAATAAGTTTGACTAACAATTGGCTAGTTTCGTTTACCAACATTGGATATGTCAACAAACATCCCTGCAGATTAGTAATACTATTAGCTGTAGTGTCCCTTATCACCAATTTACATAATTTACTGTTAGCTTATTCTCATTCGCAATAGGACTTGCATAGATATTCAATACAACGTGCATGTATTTATACTGACAGAGAGGAAATCATTTATAACTTATTTTTGAAGGTGGTAGAACCCTTTATAGATCGACTCTGGAAGCACTACCGCTATATCTATCCCTGCAGTATTAAAAGCAGCTATGTTCTAGTTTCAAGATTTATCATAGATTTAATGAAAATATTTTAGTCGCAATGACCGTATTCATTCTAAACGTGTTTATTAGCGTTTGGTAGTGTACCAAACGCTAATAAACACGTTTTAAAAACAAATCTTAGTTCTCAAGGGCAACAACGCATCTGCCAATCTAAGGCAGGACTTTAAAATCCTGCCTGAGGTTATTGCAAATGTGCATTGGCGGCAAATGGCTACCAGGTGGACTATACTCGTTTGCTACTCCTATATATAAAAAAAAACCTATCTCATATGTAATAAATCCTATTATAGGCAATAAAATTCATTATTTGATATTCAAGTGACTCCCACTATAATATGTTAAGTAGAACGATCCATTGACGCCTAAAATTAGTCACATAAAAATTGACCAGTAATTGTGCGAGCAATATCATTCGGTGCTTTTACTGAGGACCGGCGTGTTCCGTGTCACTAGAATAATCTACCGATAGTAGTTTTCATTCAATTACTAGTGTCACGCGACACGACGCTTAATCGAACCACTACGCATACAATGTCCGCTAATCTAGAGAAACCTACAATTTATATATTAATATATTGGTTCGACTCCGGCGGCACCACCACGACACCTGTTTCCGCCTAATAACAACAGTATTAAGCGCTGCCGTCTACTGGTTTGAACGATGCGGGGAGAAAGACATACTTATCCGAGGCATTCCAACTTAGTCCTCAGAGGACGCATCTGTGGTCGACTTCAGGCAGGATTGTAATTTTATGTGGGGTAGATCCTTGAGGTTTTTTCACGCGACTTGACAGGAGTAGAATGGTTGAAACCATCACTTAAAGAAAAAGCACTATGTTACCTCCGAGTTATATTCTCTCTCTCTTTATGTTATATACAAGTGTGTGTGTGCGTGCGAGTACCATTTGAACACAAAAGCATCATGCGCGGCAGGTTGAGTAGCTTCTATACTGAACGACTGAAGAAGTCGTTACAACTTATTCAATTTTATTTTAAGTCATACATGAGCTATATATTTATGATGGTGAAATCGTAAACGTTAGGTAAAAGGCAAAATAGTTTAAAATGGTTAAACTATACATGAAATATTTGATTGTGAATTCTCACAGCCATATGAACAATGTCATTTTTGAAATATTACCACATTTGAATATTTATACTCGTGGCGAAGCGGTCACCATACTGGCCTGAGACATAGGAGGTTCGGGTTAATTCCCGGCTAGTTAGATATTTAAATACTGAATTTAGGTTTCTATTCCGGGTCTGCGTCTTTGTGTGCATCCATGGCACTCACGACATAAAGAATGGGGCTGTAAGTGTAGAAACGCTTAAAAAAGTACGATTCATTATATACTAGTTTATACTATATATATAGATTAACTTAAATTATACATGGCATTTCTTTCCCCACTTCTTCTCCATAACTAAACACCTTGTGAAGTGGTCGTAAATTCTTGACGTTCAAAAATAATTCTGTAAAGGATCTACTTTTAATAAAATATTTTGATTTGATTTGATTCGAGCTCAAACGTCTTCAATCGACCGTGAGCGCGAGCCTAATTCTTTGTTCATAACAGGCATACCATTGCACACTTCCCTCGGCGAGCGAACGTGTCACAAATAAATTGCCTTCAGCAAATTCACCTAAATTGTAAATGTGTGGCTATTTTTCCCTCAAATTTTAGACGTTCATTTGCGGGGCAGGTAAGTAGAAATAATACCTGTATAGGTATTGAAGACGTGTTTCTAAAAATATTCTACACTTTCCTACTTATTGCATTTCAGGTTTATGACAGTACGAATAACTACATCACGGTTTGCGCCGTCACTCTTGGACTCGATTCTTCACATCACGTATTTTTAGTTATGGAACAAGCCTTTTCTTATGTAAAAGTAGTAAACGAGCATGCGGTACACCTAAGGGTAAATGCCCACTGCCCGTGGGCATCTGTGATCAAGCTTAGATAAAAAATAGACCCCCACCTGAGATCAAATATAGATGCGTTGTTACTTCTGAGGAGTAAGTTAGAACGCTTCAGATGTCACCATTGGAACCAGAATACAAAAGCGCTTAACGCTGTTGTTATAAACAGGAATAGAAGCAGCGGTATTTCCGTCGGAGTCTACCGACAAAAGTACAACCATCTTCAGAAGCCTACGACGAAGTCGCTCAACTGTCGCTCAATCGACCGTGAGCGCGGGCCTAAAACTTTGTTCATAACAGGCATATCACTGCACATTTCCCTCGGCGAGCGAACGTGCCACAAATGCAGTTGCCTTGTTTATTCAAACCGAAGCGAGACGGATCCGGTGTCGAGCTCGCGGGATGTCGGAAGTGATTAAAATCTACACCACGAAGAAATAAAAGCCAACGCAGCTGGTGAACGAAAGGGAATAATGTAGGACAGACGCTGTTAGTTTTCGGTAATGGCCGCTCTGCCGAAATGGGAGGCATTTTTTAAAAACGTCGAAAACGTTCTCTTTGTGCAGCGGGTTCCGTATCGTGGTGCATCGTAAAACACTAGTTCGATGTTTATTTAAGCTATCTAGAACATATGATAAAGTGTTTTTGTGTGATGGAAATAGCAAACGGGCGCCCAGTCCACCTGATGGTAAGTGGCAACTGCCTATGGACATTTCTAATCAACCTCAGATAAGATTGAAGTCCTTCCTACGATCGATCATAGATACGTTGTTATTTCTGAAGACTAAGTTGGAACGCGTCCGTTATGTATGTTTCTTTCACCACAACTGTATGCTAATATAGCAACGCTAAACTCTGTTGCTACTAAGTGACGTCGGACTCGTACTAAAATAGTACGCATTTTACCACCTTTATTTATAGTAATTAATGTATTCAGATATGTATTGGACATCGTCAGTATCAGTCAGGACACGAATAGACAATAATAGTTTATTGTTATACTTAATTTTCCTTATTATTATTTCATTTAAAATGCAGTACATGTATTTTGTTATTTAACGGGTACTCACAATAGCGTGATTTAATTTCTTCATTTTAACTTAAGCTGTTTCGCTAACTTGTTGGTGTAAATGAGGAACCCTAAAGACATACTTTTCGGTGCATTTAAAAGCACACGATGTAATGTTGTCAGAGAAACCAATATGCAAAATGGGTTTTTCCAGCTTCTGAGCAATGGAAATGCTTCTAAATATTCGCGTACCAATTAGTTGAGTTGAGTGGCAATTTTCTTTTTATGCAATACAAGTGGCAAATGGGTATGCAACCTGGGATATAAAGTGGATGGACATTAGTAGCCAGCTACTAACAAATAAGTGATCTTGCCTAAATGAAAGAAAAAATATGTTAGGCGCTTCATTGTCCTTATGATTAAGTCTGTAAATGATATTATGTGGAATTCTTGATGTATATCAAATCATGTAGCCGACATGATTTTGAAATCCTATGTATTTACTAGTGTATAATTCAGAGAAGACGTTCGATCTGTGTAAAGTTAGACTACTATGCTTAGGCTTTGTATAGCAGGTATGTATTATGACTGTCCATGGATAGAATCCAAACAGATTGGTAATTATTTGATCAAATTTTTGGACATTTCTGGACATTCATTAGTCAAATCTTATCCGATTTTCCATTTATTTATTGCTGTCTTGCAAAATCTTTTCACCTGTGGCTCTTAAGCTGCTTGCTGAGAGGGCCTTGGTTCTTACAATTGTAAAAACGTCGGCTTTTTCAAAACCGCTTTATCTCTTCAACTTATTTCCACTTTTGTTCGCAGCTTTATCAATTGAGATGATATTATACAATTTGTAAGGCATATCAATTTACATAATTCTTAATGATATCCTCAAAAGGAAATTTTGCTTAGTAACAAGCTTTGGGTACCTGATAAACGCTTTTGAGAAGATTAATATCGTGTCTAAATATTAATCTATGTTATATAGAGATTTTTTTTGCAAGAATGATAGTGTCTAGTTATTTGTGTAAGATTCGCAATATATTTAATAATATAGCTGCAATCAACACATGAACTGAAATGTTAGCGGATGGGTTTTCAATTTAATCTACGAATGAGATAGGACACACAGAAAACAGGCAAATAAGTAGATAGACAAACAAATTAGTGAACATCTAATAAGTAAAAATTGTAGCAAACATTCACTATTCCAAGGCAATTGGTATCAAGAGGTTTGGCCCCGGTACTTCCGCACGAGTGCGCCAAATCAATGACGTTTCACAAACACTCGCACAGCGTTAATTCAGCGCGTGTGTGCTCTTTGCACGGTTAGTTTAGAACCGAGAGGATTGTTATTTGTTTAGGTGTTTAGCTTTCCTATTCACCTGCGTGAGACTGTGGTCATCAGGATGGAGGAAAAGATCCTGGAAACGATCGAGCGTTAGACCAGTTTAAGTCATTTTAGAAAAAGACAAAGAGATAAGACAGAGAGAAAAATATATACAAATTACATCAAACATTTAGCTATTGACGCCAAAGGGTCTAGCTTTAGCTCCTATACTTTTTTACAAGTGTGCCAAATCGAAGTCGATTCACAAACATTCACTCAACGTTAATTTAACCCGAGTGTGCTCTTCGAACAGTTAGTTTAGAAACGAGAGGTTTGTTATTTGTTTAGGTTCTTAACTTTTCTATTCACTCGTGTGATCATCATGATGGAGAGAAGATCTAAGCTTCGTTTCACTGTTTAGCGGAAATGATAATGATGAATGTAGAAGCGTATTTCTGTGTATAGATGCTTTCGTGCGAGTCTATTTATGATACAAGAAGTTAAAGTCGTAGGTCGTAGAATTCTTAGACTCTTGGGCACCACCGGCACGCCTATTTCTTCTTAATATCAACAAACCAAACTTAATACAGAATGTATTAAGGTTGGTTTTAAAGGGATGGCAAGAGACACAAGCTTATACAAGACGTTCTAATTTAGGTAGCAATGCGTTCGTGGCCGACCTCTGGTAGCACTCTAATCTTGTCTGAGGCGGCTTACAGATGTTCATGAACAAATGACAAATGTCAGGTAGATAGCATGTATTTTTCTACTAATGAAATATAAAAAAAACTTATGGTCCTATTCTCAAGCCTGGATATAAATACATTTACATACGCTTAACTTTCTGAACGTAAATTCGTGTTTGTAAACAATCTTTGATTCGTATTAAGTCACGCGGAACTTTCCGGATACGATTTCACATACACTGTTGGGGAAATACTATATTAACTTGTCAAATAAAAGACATTATAATATATCATAACAATAAACTGTTGTATAAATAAAAGCGAACCGTCTGGCGTGATATCAATATGAGAACCATTTTAGTGATAACTTGTATGGAGGAGGATATTGATCTGACAAAAAGGAGAGCCATTTTTTCGGTCCCGGACCAGGGAGTCATCTAATTCATTAATAAAAATTAAAGGTAAGACCACCTGCACTGGTGCTGAGTGGGACTGGTCCATTAGGTATGCAGATAATACTTCTGTGTTTACTAGTGTAGAAAACAGCATTTACAAGGTATACAAAATAAAATGTAAATAATATTTCAAACTTTTCATTATCTGCTTGCACTAGTTTATCTCATGAAGTACTTATTCGGTCGGGGATCTTTAGAAGAATTTTTCGCAGGGTAACTTACGCAATTTCTCACTCCGAAAATAAGACTTTTGTAAATATTGAAAAACTCTAGGTTAGGGTCACAAGAACTCGAAACAAAGACAAGATGTTCAAGTTATTGTGTCGTAAAGAAATTCTTGGTATTATTTCCAGCTTGTCATGCCGTTTTATATCATGAAACTACGAAAAGTATAAGAACAGTAGGTATGTGATTTTAGTACTCTCTTGTACGTGACGTGACTGGTGAGATATTAAGGCGCTGTTATAATGTGAATAAAAATTATATTTCACATTCTTTGGATAGTGTAATCTATAGATACATGTTCCAGATGAAGTTACAACCGACTGTAATGGGTTAACTACGACGTTGGTCGGAGCCAACCCATTACCGTCTCACTGCTATGCACAGGTCTGCTTTCAGACAGGGCCATAGTCCACTGCGCCGGCCAAAAAAGCACATAGATAAAACCTTGATTTTAAAAAACGCCTGTAAGCGTGTAGGTTTCCTCACGATGTTTTCTTCATTGTCAAAGAAAGCGATAAATGATTTCTAATATACATACATTTAAAAACATTCATTTAATAACATACATTTAAAAACACTAGGCTATTACTGTTTTTTTTACTAAGCTATTCCTGTTCTTTTTGCGGCTTGCGGCTTGCAACGTGCCTGATGAAATTGCTCCCTGTCGCTCATAGACTCCTACAATATCCAAATAGGATAAGGATTCTTTTAACAATTTGACCTGGTACCTACGTCGCCTTTCCTCCATCGTACCACACGCCGAAGGATGTGGTTCCATCCCTATCAACTGGACTCGTGGCGGTCCTCCACGGTTGGTTTACGCGGACGTTTTTACCACGAACGTACAAAATGTGGAATGAACTTCCTCATGACATATTCCTGGCGCGCTATGACATGGGGCTCTTCAAAAAAGGTGCAAAATGAGCTCTCCTCCAAAGACGGCGATGCATTGGTGACTTCTCTGGTGTTGCAAAAGTTATTTACAGACTCTCATACACCGTACGGATCAAAGCGAAAAGGCTAAGATGGTCGACGTCCAGGGACACCTGTCTGTAAGTTAAAATAGAACAGAAGTTATTTTACTAGAAGTTGTTCGAGAAATTGCTAAAAATATATTATTATTGTGATAGCCTAAAATATATGAAGAGGTGTGACACAGCGTACAAATAAATCTCTCACGATAAAGACGACTTGAGTAACATAGTTGAACAGTTGAAAATTCTTTTAAAAGGTAAAAACTGAACTTTCTAAAGAGCATTTCAATTATATTTTGAGTTCAGTCAGTTTTGCACATATCACATTTTTAAATACAACTTCTATGGAATATAATCAACACTTTGAACAGCGCCTTAACATTAGAGAAGAAAGTGGATATTTCGGGAGATTGCAATAAGTAATAAGACTGTAACGAATGGACACTATTGTTGTTACGGAATTCCTATCAGGAATCAAATTTCCATTATGAATCAAGTCTAGTTTGCTACCTCCTAAAAATACTTTTCTTTGTATTGTTATATCTTTAAAGGTGCTAGAACTCTTTGTGGTTCGACTCCGGCGGCACCATCGCCACATTTATTTCTACCTAATAACAGCAGTGTTAAGCGATGCTGTCTTCTGATTTGAAGGGTGTGGTAAGGGAGATAAACTTAACGAGGCAGGGGTAGCAACGCATCTGTGGTCGACTTCAGTTGGGATTCTGGTCTTATCTGGGATGGATTACAAATGTCCATGGGCAGCAGTTGCCACTTACCATCAGGTGAACTCCATGCTCGTTTGCTACCATATATAATCCATCATATAAAAAAAATACAAAGTAATATAATTTTTCATTGAAATTTTCGGATGGTTTTAACAAAGACGAATACACAAACACTCAGATCTAGACCAGAAATCTGTCTCCCGGGGTACGGCTACGGAACCAAGTACGTGACCGCTCCGCCATGCGATCAGTCGTAATCATTATAAAACTTTTTTCTCTCTTATTATTTAATACCTAGATTAGTAATCTGTATAGTAATTTATATTTTATGATGCACTACTTAATTTATTAACATTATTACGCTTTGATTGTGTGCAAGTTTTAATTCACTTTCCGAAAATAAGTATCTCAATGTATCACAAAAGTACAAATCCCATGAAATGTCCTGATGTTCGTAGCGGATATGGTTCCCTTAGCGTAGTGCATTGTATGAGTAAGCTGTGTACTCAGGATGCGCGGTAGCTGTTTGCGCTACCTGTGCTACGCTCTACCTGCGCTCCCCGCACTCGTATAAACAGCAAACAATCCTTATCATTCCATAAAAATACACCAAATCCTCAGGTAACATGCAAGGATTCGTAATCCAAACAAACCGACCAAATAAAAAACACCCAACGACGAAGGAATATTTGAAACGTCTGACTTATTTTAATTAATTCCAGCGAGGTTTTACGTTTACCACAACTTTATATTGGATAAGAGAACCCAATCATAAATCTTACCTCAGAGACATGTTTAAAGCGAAAAAAGTAACACATGTCCGAACCATGTTTTAGAGGGACTAATTTCCTTTGGGGATTTAATATTTTTTCTTCATCTCGTCAGGAAGGAAACAACGAAATACCACCCACGACGATCGATCGGCGAGTTTTATATGGGTAGATGGTATCGAGAGCATTACTCTGAATGGGCCCAATGCAATGAGTACGGAATAAAATAGGACGGACCTTGCTCCATAAGCTATTTGACAAGAGGTTTGCCCTTAACTAAACGACGCTTACACGAAGTCCGCTTTAGTACCTACTCCTACATACGTTAGCAAACTTGATCTCAATACAATATACTGTGTTAATCAGATACGTATATAGTATCAAGACTGGGCTGTAATAGTCTAGTCTAATTTCGGCCACCCAAGCCGCGTTTAAATATAGACCTGCTGCGTATATTTCAAAGTCCTACGGTACTTTTAGAAATTAATTATTATTTACTGTACTAGTGAAAGAATTTCTGAGAAAACTGTTTTCAAAAATATAATAAGTGCTACGAAAATTACGTTTAATACAACAATTAGGCAACTACTATTACAAGGAATTCTTTTTTTTTACATGATGGAGTAGCAAACGAGCATGCAGTCCACTTGATGGTAAGTGGCAACTGCCGCCCATGGACATTTGTGATCCACCCCAGATAAGACTAGAATCCCAACTGAAGTCGACCACAGATGCGTTGCTACCCCTCAGGACTAAATTGGAATGCCTCGTTAAGTTTATCTCCCTTGCCACACATTTAAAACCAGAACACAGCAGCGCTTAACACTGCTGTTATTAGGCAGAAATAGGAGTGGCGGTGATGCCGCCGGAGTCGAACTACAAAGGGTTCTACCACCTTTAAGAACTACCACCAAACCTCTCTTAGAATCATAGTAGAATATTAGTATCTGCGATAGAAAGAAAGAAATAAATGGTTTATTCGGTAAAGAGAAAAAGGAAAAAATACGAACGTAAATACATATTAACAAAATTTATAATATCTATAGATTTTTTTAATAGGAGTTGCAAACGAGCATGCGCTATACGGTAAGTGCCTACTGCCGCCCATCGACATTTGTGATCCACCCCAAGACCAGAATCCTACCTGAAGTCGACCACCGGTGCGTTGCTGGATTAGTCATAAAGATGTTTTTAAGATGAAAATTGCAAATAAGCGTGCAGTTTACCTGATAATATTTTAAAGGTGATGATTTTAAAGGTGGTAGAACCCTATGTAGTATGTGGTGCCGCCGACTCCGGCGGCCACACTCTTCAAATCAGACTACAGTATCGTTTAACACGTTATTAGGCAGAAATATACGGCAAAGTTCATATTTTCGGCATATTTTCAATACGATAACGATTATTTATGAATGGTTCTTTGGACAAAGATATCTTGGTTAGCAAAGTTGGCATATTTGACGATACTTTAACCTTATAAAAAAAGGGGTTATCTACAAGAGTTTCCTATTATTTCCCTTAAAAGTAGTACGTGGCACTTAGAAAAGGTAACAAAGGGAACCTACATACAGCACACAGTTTTTGATAACCATTTTCCTTAAGGATACGATTTGACTTGATGATTAGCTTCGACAAATCGTTCTTTAGTTCTAAACCAAACCATAAACGTAAAATTTTGTACAATTACCTATATTTGTAATGGCCGTCTATTTTATGTCCGCTAAACTTAAACGAGTTTTTTAATTATGTTATTAATAAAACTGAAGTTCTAATTAAACACTCTTTCAATTTTATTCTGACGTAATTTAAGTTTATTATTGTTTAGCTTAACGATTAAACTTTAATTTATTTTAGTCCGATTATAAAGGCAAATAACAGTATACTAAAATAACTTTTTCCTTCGTAGAAGGAAGTCGGTTAATTATCTGATGTAAGCGCTTTGACCGATTATGATATTATCTAGGAAAAATAAATATCTATTTCAATTAATTTTGCAAAGTACAGCGAGCTTTGCGCTAAATAAATTGTAATATTTATGCTTAGAATAGTCAATATAAAGGCGGTAAAATTCTCTCTGGTTTTACTCCGGAGGCATTACCGATTTTTTTCTTTTTAATATATTGAAATAGCTTTATAAATTAATAGCTTTTATGTATAGAAGTAGCAAATGCGCATGTAGTCCACCTGGTCGTTAGTGGCCACTATCACTCATAGGATGTAATGATCAACCCCCTAATATATTTTTTATAATATTTTTTTAATGGTAGTGTCTAGCGCTGCTGTTTTTTTTTAAAGGGTGAGGTATATTCACTTAATAACCTAGTAACTTAGTTCGCAGGGTTAGTAACGCATCTGTGACAGTTAGGTAAGACTTAACCCCTATCTGGGCTTATAGAAGTCCGTAGGCAGTAGCCGCTTACCATAACGCGTTCTGCGTGTACGTTTGATACTAAAATAAAAATAGGGTGCACCAAATTTACGCTGTAATTAAGTTGGCATGTAGTTAAATAATAATGAGGGACCGCCGGGTTCAGATAGTTAAACATTTGGTTTAATGCATTCAAGATTGAGTATTATAATTTTGGTAATAAGGTTTATATTGCAGTGAAGTGTGTGGTAGTTAGCAAGCCGTGGTTCCTGTCCCATTGTTTTCCGACAAAATCCGGTACAGATTATGTCTAATGATATAAGGTTAGCCATCTGTCATATTTTTAAATTGTACTCATAATATTATGCAAATAAAGTTATGAGATCTTTTATTTTTGAATGAAGTAGCATGCGAGCATGTCCACCTGACAGTAAGTCTACTGTCCACGGCTAAGTTAACTGCCCACGGACATCTATAACCTACGCCAGATAAGACTAGAATCCTACTTCAAGTCGATCATAGATGCGTTGCTACACCTGAGGACTGAGGCCTGCCTCGGATCAGTATGTCTCCCTTACTGTGGTAAGGTACTCGCTCAAACCAGAAGACAGCACTCATCTTTAATAACTCATTTATTATTAACATTGAAGTAGTAATCGAGTATGCAGTCCACCTGATGGTAAGTGGTTACTGATCATGGAACATGAACAGGAGTTACCAGAAATCGATCACAGATG
>DWRA01003799.1:0-11594 GCA_018250295.1 Spathilepia clonius | reverse complement strand
AGAATCCCAACTGAAGTCGACCACAGATGCGTTGCTACCCCTGAGGACTAAGTTGGAATGCCTTGTTAAGTTTATCTACCTTACCACACCCTTCAAACCAGAACACAGCAGCACTTAACACTCCTGTTATTAGGCAGAAATAAATGTGGCGGTAGTGCCGCCGGAGTCGAACTACAAAGGGTTCTACCACCTCATTCATCACAAATGCCCCCAAAGAGGTATAAATAACTTTAAAAGGATGTATACAACAACCATACTATTTAAATTCGATCACAGTTGCGTTCATGCTCATAAACCAAAATTAAACGTTTGAAAAAAGTAAATCTATCTTATAAATGCGCTTTAAACCGTACACAGCAATTATTTAACTGAAATAAAATATAATTAAATGTAGAATCATTTCTTACAGAAAATATTTAATAAATTTATCAAAACATTTATCTCATAAATTATGGTTTTAGTTCCAGTAGAAAACCAGTTATTATTATTATTAGATTTAATCGTTATCAGAAACTCAGTATCTATATTTAACAAGATCATTAGCACTCAAATACAAAGTAAATTGCATAATAAATTATTAAAATGCCGTTGCATTCAATAAAAACAGTTTAATCGCTAACCCAACTTTTAAGCGACTTTGGAATCCCAATGGCGATCGCTCAAACCAATTAAAACTGAAAAAGTTCAGCTTAGAAAAGCTAACGTCAACGCGAATAGAGGGCAACCTTCAGTCAGGCGCAGAAAGATGACGTTAAAACTAAATTATTACTGAGCCGTCGCTTACTCGCTCCGTGGCCATTCAATTTCCCCAGCTATGCATCTCTGTCGTCGCATCGCCTTTGACTCCAACTGCATATTTTATAAAACCTTTCATCAAAACGCCGCGGAAAGCGCTCTAGTAATCGCGCGCGAGCGAGACGAAACACAGGGTGTCAAAAGCGGTGGGGATAAGACGGCAAAGCTCCCGCAAAGTACACAGAATGCAAAAATGGCGCGGCGACGAGTGACAACGTGTCAGAGAGGGGGGCGCGACGCGTCACGGAGGCTCAGTTGATCGCCGACCGCCGTGCGTGCTACACGTTTCGCGCAGTGAGTGATGATGTGCTGACACGGAGATTGGATCGTGAAGTGATTGTGTGTGACCGACATCTAAACTGGAGAGAGACAACGTTTTGTGGAGCAATATGCTCACGTCCAGCAACCAGTACCTGCGACCGGATTACCTGTCGCCCCTGCCCACCACGGTAAGTTCGCAAGTTTGTATGTAAAACACCTTACAGTGCCCGCGGGTAAAAGCGTTCAAGTTCACTCTTTCGGGAAATTGGAGCGCTGAATATTTAAAAGGTTTTTCCTTTAGTATTCAAAATATTTTTCACAACATATTTTTAGTCATACTTACTTATGTAAACCTATTATGTTTAGGGAATAAGATAATAAGTTCGTGGGTAGGTTCACTTATTTTTCAGTTTTATTTTATTATAATGTTTTGATTCCTATAAATAATGAATTAGATGAATTCATTTATTAATTGGACGTTCTAGGTAAAGGATTTATATAATTTTATAGTATTATAGTATTGTTTCTACCAAATAAATTGCAAAGTTAAAGTCTACTTATTCTGAAAACGTATTATACGTGAGGCATTTTAATAAAATAGTAATATCAATGCGAAACATGTTTGATATCACCTAATTTACATAACATTTAAAATTGATTGTGTCATTAAGTTAACAAAAAAATGTAACGATGATTTTCGTGTGTCAAAATACAGCTATTTTATGCAAATTCAAAGGTTTTTAACATTAAACTTAATCAACAGGCTGTAATAAAAGCAATAAAAAGAGACAAATAAATAAAACTTAAAAGGAATGTTTACGAAACTGACTAATGATATGTAAGCGAAGGAATTAATATTAAAGTGAATAAATTACACAGATGATAAATGGACAGATAAAACACGTAATATTTTTTCAAGGAAGACATTCAATTTGGAATGATTGATGGCAACGAGATTATCCAGCTTCGCCGTTAGACCGCAATCGGGTTTACGGCAGGCGATGATTTTCATGCGTATTTCCATGAAAACTACTTCACAACAACCCAACTATAAACAATATTGTAAGAAGTCCTAAAAAGTGTGGAGAAAACTTTATAAAACGCGATATGTAAATAGATTTCTGCTGTGACTCATCTCAGTAGCTTTGAACTTTTACTTAATTTTGTAATAAGTTACAGTTAGATCAGATTTATCATTTCTGTAACTTTATTTACATATCCTCGCTCGCGTCCGCTTATCGTTATTTGGTCACGGTGAAGCAAGTGCCTCCACTATGAAATATTTATAACTTTTGACATAATGATAAATTAAATTAGCCAAGTCTCGACGCCAAATTGCTGAAATTATAATGTAAATTTACATTAAATATTTATTGCTGTTATTTTAATAATTCACTGACATCTCATTTACATTTTTAAATGTAAAACTTATTTAATAATAGTTTTATTGCGTTGTGTAATGAATGAGGATGTTATGACGCACATACACATTAATTATGAAAATAGAAAACAGTGCCATTATAACAATACTTATACTAATTAACATTAACATTTAAATAATGTTTATGTAATAAAGACAAGAATACAATACTTAACAACGTGGAACGTGATTTAAATTTATAATGTAAAGCAATTTGTTATAAATAAAAAGTGAAATTTAATTTAATTTAAATTTAACGCCCGACGAACAGATTAAGACTTTATTTCGGTAATAATTTAAAAATAATTACCTACTAAAACTGAATTATTAAAATTGCAGCCATGAAAGTAATTGTTTAAAAGATAATATTATTTAAATTGAATATTAGTCTTATGGCTTTTTACCGTGCGTCTTATCGCGCTGCTAGGTAGAAAAGTTCGTAGGTAAGTTTTAGTATAATGCTTTAAATTTTGTGCCATACTTGTGAAAAACGTGATAATCTTTAACCGTAATGACACTTGACTACAAACCTTTTCACAGGGGGAGACTCAAAACATACTGCACCACGTGGGTCCGATACAGAATCCTTTGGCACGACCCACTTAGTATATAAACATTATTCGCGCCCCCGTGCCATCCGCTGTTTCTAACTTGTATTTTATTATATTACAAATATAAAATCCTTTTAACCTTTGTCAAATATTTATAATTAGGTATCGATTAAATACGTATTTACATATAGACGTAAAAACGGTTGTATTTTCACATAGGTTACGCTGTTAAACGACTTTAACTTAAATTTTATTTTTTCCCCGTTTTAAACAGAGCTTTTATTATTTTTGCTACGGCGATCCCCACCGAGCTTATGGAGGCTTTGCAACCCCCAAGAGTCACGTTCCACACTTTGAAATTTACTGATAAGTAATAAAGGTAACTGGCTAATTCGTGTAGTGTCCTAAAAGACTTACGACAAATTTTAACAAATGCTATCGAATCCTACAACAACCTGAACAGACAGCTAAATATGCCATTTGAAGCACGGATGCGCACGAGAGTTAGCCACTAGTGGTCACCCATCCAACTCTATCGCCCGTGACATCGGTTAGCTTTGCAGGTCACGAACCCACATCCGCGGGATTATACGCATTTAGACTCATAGAAAGAAGGTAATCATTGACGATGACTGATAATGCTTTTGATGAACTTTTTAGTATTATAAATGGCATGATAAGGAAGTAGTTGAGATTTTTATCATGATATGAAAGACCTCTAGTGTCAAATAGAAATTATTTGCCGGTATTTCGACGTCAGATAAACCAATCGTGGTTATAAACAATGAATGCCGACTTCTTCCACCTAAACTTCATAAGGTTACCACGATTTTGAGAATACGTTAAGACTTTAATAAGACACTAAGGCTTTCCTAGGTGTCATTTGTATAGAAACTGTCACCCATGAGAATTTATATGAATTCAACTAGTTTGTACAGCGTTCGGAAGCAGTTCTCACGGGTTTTTAATATGAAATAGAGTACATATCAAATAAATCATAGTTAAAAATTTACTCATAAAGCTTGTTTGTTTCTCCTATACAATATAAAACACAGATATATAGGTTTTTTGGACAACGTAAGCAATTTCACCATGACTCTATGTAATTACGAGTCACAGTAACAGTTTTCATATTAGACGTATAATTCTATGGCTTTCGTTCACCTGCATTAGATATCCTAGAATTGTTTTAGAGCAAGCCAGAGTATATCAGAATGATACAGATTATTCAGGATACACTTGGGTAGAAAAATGAGAAATATGTGAAAATAGGATAACGTAGAAATCGTATACGGAATATGATTCGAATAAGAATTCTCTCGTTTACACTGGATTTCTATTTTGTTAAACTAGCTGTAACCTGCGGTTACGCATGCATTAAAAAAATAACGGGATGTACATAACCAAATTTTTATACTTTTAAACAATCTTAACAAACTGGGACGCTGGGATGATTAAAATAAAAGTAGCCGAAGCTATTTCTTACAACATTAGCTAATTGCCAGTAAAAGTCCCGTCATAATCCAGCCAGTACTGCAGTCGTTTCGGAAATTAGCTAAAACAAACGTACATACAAATATTTTAATTACCTTTTTTAATATAGGTACTTGTATACTTTTATTTACTTTTAGTAAAAAAATTGAAATGAGATTAACTTCACATGACTCGTGCCTGTCTTACTACCCTTAAAACCACCTCCTTCCTTTGGAATTCGGTTAAAAGATAGCAGCGCTTAATACAATTGTTACAAATAAATATATAATAGGCTATTTGTTCCATCAACGTTTATGTTTCTTTATACCTACATACATAGACTTGTACATATCTTTTATCAGCCGCGGCCTCTGAAACTATTTTGTGACTTACAAGCTTGCGATTACACTTAGAGATCATTAAAGCTCCAAATTAAATGCCCGCAAGTATAAATTTCTTAATATATAAAAGTCTACAGTTTTTTTGAGGATGCCAAATAAAAAAGGAAATGAGGAGGCTAAATTAAAAATTAGATGATCATCTTTGTGTTCATGATTGGAAACACATTTGATAAGAGCTTCCGTTACAGAAAAGTTTAGCATAGAAAAGTTTGTAAGTAAACTTAACATTCTTTAAAAAAATCTACTACCCACATTATTTTGTGTTACATTTAAAAAGAAAAGATATATTTCTTCTATAAAATTTCTATTTCCTTTCAAAATCTTCGCGCACAGATTAACTTAATAAGTTTTAAATATTAAATTTAAAAATAATTATAATAAATATTACATTTAGGAATAAAGGAAACGTGTAAGATTCCATACATTTAAGTTTATAAGAGTCTTTATGGGGATAATATTCATGTAGATTATTTGATATTGTTGATTTTAACTATCAAGTTTAACAATTTGGACGAAGCCTTTTATATTTAATAGTTATTACAATTATACAACTATTTTTTTCTATTATTATACGTATGTATTTTAGTTTAGTTTAGAATATAAACATAAAGTAGAGTGCTTAAAATTGCAATGCCCGTTGTTTATAAACATGACTTTTCATGTATGAGTAAGTTGCTGAGTCTTTCAACGCCTATGCCGTTTAGAACCACTCTCCACTCCTTGTCACACGATGCTCCAACAAAGGTTTATAGAGTTGCGTAACAATCGTAAAATAATTACATCTCTTAATAAAAATAATGTCACTAAAACAAAAATTTTCATTACCATAGTCACATTCAGGAGACAACTGAATATACTGTTTTTCATAAATCGGCGCATCATATTCGTCGTAATACAAATGTGTACATAAAAAAATATCGCCAAACATGGCTTTAAAAATATTTACTTGCAAAAAACGTTTCGCTTTAAAATAATTAATTAATGATATTATCATTGTCACTACTTATTTAATACCAGCCCTTCATTCTAATAAGAATCTTATTTACTAAGAAAATTCAATTACCCTTTATCTTAGCACATTCAAATAAATCTTTGCACTCAACGACCCCGTTAAGCCGCCATTTGCACGCAAACACTGAACAATGGCATAATAAACATAAAACAAAATCATCCCCCGAATACTCATTCAAACTAACGCCGCCGTGATAATAGACGTGACAGCGCGGGGCGCGCCGCAAATTCAGCGTCACAAATTGCCCTTTTCACTGCGAGATTACATCATGCGGGAGCCGAGTGAAATGTCAAGCGGGGCCGACGGCTGCCAGACGCGCGGATAATGGCGCGTCGGCCGCGTGATTGGACACCCTCCCCCGCCACCCCCGCTGCCTTTGTGCCGTCACTCGTAACCCGTTTCATATAAACCTCTTTGTTGCAGCTCGACGCAAAAAAGAGCCCCCTCGCGCTCCTGGCCCAGACCTGCAGCGCGATCGGCGCCGACACCCCCAATCCGAAGCTGATCTCCGCCGCGGAGAAGGCCAGCAAGAAGTACGACGAGAAACCCGCGCACATGGACAACAAGCCCAGCTTCAAGCCTTACGAATCGTGCCTCACAGCGAGAGAAAAGACTAGAACGCCCGAAGACAGATCGTCATCGGTCAACGCCCATTCGAAGACTCCTTCTTCGAAGGGTAGTGCGTCTACCACACCAGTGCAAGCGCGTTGCGGCAGTAATCAGAGTTCCTCATCTCAGAGAACCTCGCCGCCAGCGCATCGCAAAACGCCTTCCGAGAAATCGGACGAAAGATCTAGCCCTCTACATTCACCTACACCAGCCAAATCAAGTTCTGATTCCATTAGTTCGGCATCTAAGTTACCTTACACGCCCAGCTCTTTACCGTCCAGCGTAGACACCAAAGAACATTCTAGCTTCAAACCGAGTGTACCTGTAACTTCATCTGCGTTCCTAGGTGGCATACCTCCCACCGGATTTCCTCTACCAATGGATCTAATGACGAGTAGTTTGATGGCGGCGCAACATCATGCGCTTAAAAATGGCCTGAATCCTTACCTAGCGTACGCCAGAATGAAGGCACCTGGAAGTGACCTGGGAATATGCAGAGACCCTTACTGTACCGGATGCTCTTTAAGCTCACATTTGCTCAAGTCTGCCGTGTGCCCAGCTGGTTGCTCACAATGCGATCACGCTAAAACACCGTTTCCTTTACCAACTGGGCATCCCGCTGCGGCAGCGTACGCTCATGCTCAGTTAGCCGCTCTAGCTGCAGCTTCGCAGCTGCCTTTCGTATGCAGCTGGATGGCAGGAGACTCAGCATACTGCGGCAAGAGATTCGCTACGTCCGAAGAACTATTACAGCACTTGAGGTCTCATACGGCGAGCGGCGAATCTAGCCCGAGTCTGTCCATGTTGAGTGCAACTCATCCACTGCTCCAAAGAACGTACCCGACGCCGCCTCTATCGCCGCTGACGCCACGATTCCATCCATATAGCAAGCCGTCTCACCTGGTCTCCTCGCCGCCGCTCCCTTTCCCGCTGCCGCCTCACCCGTCGCTGGCAGCGTACTTCCCCTCGTACCCGCTGTTCGGACCGCGACCTCTCCACCCTTGAGGACCGTCGGCGCTCCACGCACATAAGAAGGGGGGCGCCGATCACTAACGCCCATGCCAAAAGGACAATCGGGTCTGCAGAACGTGTACATATAGGTTAGTGTTCTCGCAGTTCCCAGTCGGCTCATATCATCGACGGACGTGACGCCCTGCGGGGCACGACAGCTGTGATCTCTAACTTGTAATATTCATAGTGTTTTAGTGCACTCTACGAGCTCGCCTCTACGCTTGGTCCCGCGAGCGCGGATTATTTTGTAGTTAGTCTAACGAAATTTTTATGTACCAAATCTATAGTATGTAACTTAAATAGATTTTAATTTAAGTTGTTGCAAATAATTAGTGAGGATTGTTAACTGTGTTTGTATTTTTTTTAATTGACACGTTTTAGTATTTCGGCCACTACGCAAATGTCACATATCTCAATGTTTAATGTTTAAATTGTATGCGCTAAAGAATAAGAATACTTTAAAACATAAATGTTACCGTCATTAATGTTCCCTTTATTTGTATAGCGATTTCCCAGTTTTAAACGGATAACATCTCGAGTTTCGAACACACTTTAATTTAAAATTTACATTTAAATGCTTGCTTAATGGCACTGTGTTTTGTAAAGAATCATTGAGATAAACTATCGAAGATAAATATAAATTGTAAGTGAATACGGCGAGAAACGATAATTGCGTGTACTAGATTCTTGTAAAGGACATTGTAATATCTGCAATCGATACTGTTGACATAAAGATTTGTTGTTATAAAGGACATAAAATGGAAAAAATATACGTAAATATTTAATTTCAAACTTGTTTCTGTTAACTCTTACCTTACATATGACAAACAACACATTTTTTGGGAAACAGCTTGTATAATAGCGGAAGGTATTCACAAAAAATATAATTTGTTATGCCAACTTACGCCATCTTATAGGATATTACGGAGGAATATTATCACTACTACATGATACTGTTACATTATGTCGCAATAGAAGGCGTTGCTAACGTGGTTGTACTCTTAGACTTACAAAATAATTCAACACACAGCGAAGCTTAGTGCTATATTTCTAAATTAATTCATATCGTGCATATAAAAGACACATTAAATTGACAAATATCGTTATCAATCCCAAAGAAACTAGGATTATTGGTTTCCGTTCGCATTATAGTAAAATAGGAGAGGCATAAAATAAATAGCTTTCTATTTAGCAAAGTGGTCTTAGAACACCAAACTTTATTGATCGTAAAACTTGAGTATTACGATAAAATTATTCGGTGTCGACCATTGGCAATAGAATGACACAGACTAGTTGTTGGTTATGAATAAAAATTGTTTATATTATCAGAAGCAAAGTGGAAAACAATATTATTACGTTTAGCTATACAACGATAGTTTGTCAAAATAATAGAATAGTAATGGAGAAAAATGTACTTTCAACACTCATAACCACACACCATTATGTGCTGTTCCAAAATGCGGATGCTATGGGTGTAGACAAAGATAAATGCCCAGAAAAGAAATATACGTTCGTCAATCTGGTTTCTATCAAATGTGGAATAGTGCCCGAAATTTTGGGCATTAGCCCGATATGACGCTCCACCACCGTTAAAATATTCAAACGTTAGACCACAGACGATTTAATTAATGATGACTGTTACAAGTATGCAACATACTCGTAATGTTATCCTTACACAGATAACGTCATCTTTGTGAATCATGCAGACTACGTCTCCCATTTCAATTACATTTTAAGTTATACTGTTTCTGTTACTACGTATTCTATATCATCATCCTGCCTTGTCTTGCTCTCTGCCTAGGGGGTTAATAAAATATGATATTCGATTACACTTTATTATTAAGTACCCGAGTCAGCGGTTTCAACCGCTTAAAATATGTAATTTTTCGTCTGTGTTTTTTGACTTTGAAATTTCGTCTACCTTATCATCGTAATGGATTTTACATTTCACACTATTGATTTTTTTTTTTACTTTTTTTCTCTTCTGTATATAAAAGTCTCGCTAAAATCCTTTATGTGAAAATCAGTATAAAAAAATATAAATATTTTGATATATTATTTTGGTGTCATATTAAGCATCAAATTAACTACGAGCCTACAGAATAGCAGTTTCAATTTTTCCCAGTCACAACCATTCAAACACGACATTGATATTAACAAAGGATTTTTTGAAGAAAGAAAATTCAATAGAACTCTAATTGTACGTCTGATCTATATCCAGTAAACCTTACTTCAATAGCAGGCACTTAGGTTTGCGTGTGTAAATGACAGATCGCAGCCAGCGTCTTGCCCGTAATTATTTCATCGCCGCCAGCGAAATCGGGCTTTCATAATAGACCGTCTTGTACAGATAATAACCACAAATCATTTTTCTCGTCGCTGCATGAGTCAACTTTGCAAAGCCATAATTAGGTACGGCTTCCACTATAATAAATTATAAGCAATTTATCTGTCCGTCTGTCGCCATAGATCACGGGCTGCGGTGCATTTGCTAGCGTTGAAATATTATGACCGATGTGCGGTAGACGCACCATTCGTTGACGCCTTAATATCAGCAACGCTATCATCTTTCAAATTAATGTTATGATCGTGCATTAACTGTGAGTTATGGGGAATGCAATTATTCGGATTGTCTCACCAAATATCATCGCTCTTAGGCACGGACGTATTAATGGAATGGTTATTATAGCTCCTATATTGGTCTCATACATTCACGTATATCTTGTTTCTTTATAATTTTGTTTCTTAATAATACATTTTTCTCATCTATCGTGCGTAGGTACGCTACTTGTTTTATTTAATGGATTTCATACGGTTACCTTATTATTATGAACATAATTAATTTCATTTTGATGTTGTGTAGGTTTTTCAATCAAGATAATTTGCTTTCATAACGATTTATAACAAAATAATAAGTACTGGAATTATTTTACTGCTGGCTGTAAGATCTAATAAAAAATCCAATTTTCATAATCATTTTTACGTTTAAGTAGCAAATGAGAATTACATAGTTGAATTATGGTGACAATATCAAATTAAGAAATATTCATAATTCGGTCTTTTTTATTCTCGAAAAGACTGAACATAAGTGTAATTAAATTTTAATTAAATAACTGTAACACAGTAACTTCACAGAGCTACATGTTACTCTCACAATTGGTAAGAAGCATAGAAATTAAAAAGACACATATTTTTACGTAAAAATCTATTAAAATTAAAGAAAAGTGATAGTCGTGATGTCTTATAAATCCTCGTAGTTCACGTGTGGTAGATTTCATGATTTTGTGTGGATCCAAAAAAAAAATTGTAAAAGAAAAGTATGTCTATGGTACTGTTTATAACAACACCTAAGTAGAAGCGATAAACTCGTAAAAATCGCTCCAGACTCTTTGGAAATTACCTCAAAGTAAGGGACAGACAAAAAATATTTTGTTATAATTGTCGTGTATACTTTTAAATGCATTAAGTAAGATGCAGTAATGTTAATTGTACAAACAGATACATTTTATTTATTTGTACACATTTCGTTTTATCGTTAATTCTATCACCAAATGTCGGTCTACCTACTTGACTCTACTTTGTAAAACCGTTGCCTTCATAAGTTGAAATTTATTGCGTAAACAGACAACCAGTATCTACATTTGATACATTGTATGTATAACTACATAAATTGCAATTACCACGACATTGTAGGTATGGTATTTAATAACATTAAAGGTGGATTCTAAATAAGCTACATAGCGTAACTATTAAATGATAAACTCAGATGCCAAGATAAACATTGACTCATTTTACCTTTGTTATAAGATTTTTTTTATATGATAGAGTAGCAAACGAGTATGCAGTCCACCTGATGGTAAGTGGCAACTGCCGCCCATGGACATTTGTGATCCACGCCAGATAAGTTTACAATCCCAACTGAAGTCGACCACAGATGCGTTGCTACCCCTGAGGACTAAGTTGGAATGCCTCGTTAAGTTCATTTCCCTTACCACACCCTTCAAACCAGAAGACAGCAGCGCTTAACACTGCTGTTATTAGGCAAAAATAAGTGTGGCGGT
>DWRA01003798.1:0-11594 GCA_018250295.1 Spathilepia clonius | reverse complement strand
AAAAGGCGAAACCCCTACGACAGATAAACAAATGGACAGACAATGAAGGCTTAGTAATAGAGCTCCGTTTTTGCCCTTATTGTACGAAACCCTAAAAAATAAACAGATCCTCACAAGTAACTTACCAAATAATGTTAGTTATTTTCTTTTCGTAAAAAGAAATGTTTAATCTCAGATGTCTGTTATAACGACAGCTTTTTATTTATTAAATCTTATTCAGTTTGCCTAGACGTATAATAAAAACGCGAATAGAATCTTCTTCTATATATTAATATTATGACACTACTCTCGGCGTGTTTGTTCGAAAATCACATTAAAACTGATTTTGATAAAAGATTTTGTGTTTAAAAGCCTATAGTTAAACCTTTTGTGGTAGGATCCTTTGTAATTTGACTACGATGACAACTCCACCGCGCCCTTTTCTGCCTAATAACAATAGTGTTAAACATTGTTATTTTCTGGTTTCAACGATGTTGTAACGAAGACATATTTGTATGAAGTGTTCCAACTTAGCACTGAGGAGTAGCAATTCGTCTGTGACCGACAATAGGTAGGTATGACTGATCTTATGTGGGGACGATTACAGATGTCTGTGGTCAGCAGTTGCCACTTAACATCAGGTTACCTGCATGTTGGTCTGCTACTTCCGTCACAAAAAAGACAACAAAAATATCTGATATTACCTATCATCCAGACAAATCCTCGGATATAACGTAGTGAATACTTGGAATTATTAAGCCTCGAGTAATATCTTACTTCAGCCTATAACTACTTAGTTAAGACAAATCAATTAATCTTACTTAATTTCTTTTAGCGGCTGAATGGTGAAAAAGGTTCCTGTGGGACCGTCGCCGCGTGGGACGGTGGCGGAGTGCGGTGTCGGAAAGTGGACCTTACGTCCCCAACCTCCCCACCAGCGTCCACCCCCGCGGTGCACCCTACCCCCGGCGCTACAGCTCATATCGTCGGCGTTGAGCGACGGCAAAGTATATTGCAGGTCGAGTCTCTTCAATCAATATTTACTATTAAGATGAGAAACGTACCTCAGAGTAAATATTACAACAGCGCGCCTTATCCATCTTAGGGGCAATGCAAACATGAGAACGACATCTTATTGTCAACTCTTGAAAATTCATATATATATATCTACGTAACAAGCAACGGTTTTTAGTCACTCGCGGCACCTATCGTCTCTGCCTTTGTATCGATATGTGCTTAAAAGCTTGCGGAAATCCCTATTACTTATTAGTAACCCATTCATAAACATATGTAGCTAAAGCACATCTGCTCACCGTTGGTGGTAAGGCGACGGCGCCATAGGCTGCGTTATCAACCTATTACTGTCTCACCGCTGAGCATGGGTCTCCTCTCAGAGCGAAAGGTGTTTAGGCCATTTTCAACCACGCTGACGAAGTGATAATTGTTCACACTGTAACTTACTTTTTTTTCTTTCACTATTAAAAGAAATAATAAATAATTTGAGATACGCACACAAATTTTCAAACGGCGGATTTCCCAAATATGACACTGACTTTCAACCACTAAGTAATCGCTGTCTTGTTATACCGTCCAAACCTGACAGAAGATTCACACGGCATTCAAACGGCATAAATATATGTAACAGGTTCAAAATTGACCACCTTCACCTTCACGATATATTTCTTGCTTACAATTCAGTAGCGTTAAGTTTCGGAAACAGTGACAAAGCACAATTGGTATGTCTTGGAATTTGTTTACAGAAACCCGAAATAATTCAGGCTTGTGAAATTTGGGAGTTTAAATTAGATTACTTGGAACCCTCTTCACCTGAAGACCCTAGCTATTTTGCTCGTCTGGCTACCCTATTGTCATAGCACTAGTCATAAAAGAGCGTTAAGTATGAAGGTAGAACTTTTTATTGTTCGACTCCAGTGGCATCACCATCACATCTATTTTCCTAATAACAACTTCTAATTTGAAGAGCGTGTTACATAAATATGTCTCCATACTTACCCGAGACGTCCTAACTTACATCTTAATTACTTAGGCCGACCTCAAGTAGGATTTTAATATTATTTGCGATTGATAACAGACGTCCATGTGCAGCAGTAACTACTTACCATCAGGTGGAATGCATGCTCATTTGCTACTTCTATACGATAATATAATATATATGTACAAACACACTTATTTAATTTGTGGGTAACTGCGTTTTAATCTTCATTACATTTTATCTACGTAAATTCATTATACTTCCTACGTGCTGCCTGCGCATTTCCTAAACAAAGACATATCTTGAACGAAGGAAGTTATTTGTCTTCATAATTAACAGAGCTCTCCTTTAAAGCTGCTTTTGCTAACTTTTCTGGTAGCCAATTGTCATGATGAATTATTAGAACTTTCTACCTGCTGTCCCATTTGTCTTACGGGTATTAGGTTGAGAGCAAGTATGTATGTAATTATGTTCTAGTGTATCTTAATTTTTCTTATTTTTCTAGGTTGCCTGGCTAGACGCCGATACTGGACAAGAGAGGGTGCTATGGCGAGAAATCGACAAACTATCCCGAATTGTGTTCCCGGCACTATTCCTGTTATTCGTCACAATGTACTGGCCAGTACTACTCCTCAAGACGAAGACTTGGTCATAACAATTACACAGATTATGCTTTCGGTCCATAGCCGATTAGCTTTGATGCTACAGAGCGTATAAGATACAGAAATTTCTGACAATTATAATTATGTATAATGACATAAGGAATTGTTATTTAGATGCGCGTATCTAATGAAATTTCACGCGCTAACAATGGAATTAATTAAGTTTTGAAAGATAGGCAACGACTTCGATTATTATTGTTTGAAAAACAATTTTAAAAGTACAATACTTAATTTATGTCACTTCTATATCTTTACTTAGCCATATTAATATTAATTATTGTTGCTTAGTATTAATTAAAAAAAAAAAACGTAAAATAGTTTTCGTAAATATCTCTTTCATTGGGAAATCAACAATACAGTGAACGCACAAAATAAAATGCTTTCAGAAGAAATCGTCATTAATATTTCAAGTCTAGCTCAAAAGTTTATGACTGCAAAGTTACGTTAAATTACGCTATTTTTTTATTTGAAAAATGTGTTAAAATGTTTCGTAGAAGTAGAAAAACATTTAAATATAATAATATGTTCTTCATGATGAAAGCTGATGTAGTGAATCTTATCTTCTTATTCTAAGAACTCACAAAGCGGTTTTTAGAAGCCCATCGCCTTACCGGAATACTCGATTTTTTAAAGCTTACAATGCCGTATATTTATCCGGTAACGATGCCGCCACGGATATGGAGGTGCCTGCAACAAACTCGGCAGAACAAGACCGCCAGTCCAGGAAAAGACATCGATATACACCATAGTTATAAATCGCATCATGAAAATAGTACGTACATTTTCATTATCTACGCATGTCGTGATTCCGCATCCGCGCGCGGCGGCGGCTGATAACCGCTCCGTAAGGTCTACCCCTAATCGTGGCGTGCCCTTTTAACAGCCCTTACCTATCTAAAGTAACCCAAACGCCTAACGGTTTAAGTGATTTAAGTGACAAACGAGCGAGCCTTCTGCGTAAAGACACTTACTTAACTAGGTACGTGGAGCAAGCCCGAATTCTAAATAAGAAAGGCCGGTCTCAAGTTGGTTATAGATGATTTGATACCAGTAACAGTACGTTATTATATACTTAATTACATATGTTTTGAAATCATCAATCATTTGTTATCAGTTCAGTCTCAATGTTTACTTATAATGGATACTACAATATTTTCATAGCCTGCTTTTACCATTTTACTAAAGATTGACAGCATTGGATGCGACGCGACAGATTCATTAATATTAATTTTGACCCACGCGCACGATAAAATGACGTATCACAATGACACTCGTGCCACAATTTTAAATAATATTAAAGTATTCGACCAAATTTATATCTACAGACCTTAAATATGTTTTGTCAGACAAAAACATGCTTTTCTGTATATTGTTCTGACTGACACGACCTGTGTCTGTACAGTCGTGTTATGGAGGAAATAAGAAAATTATTAATTATAATCAGCTATCTCCTGCAGAAGCTATTAAAAGAAATAAAAATTAATATTATTTTGGTTTCTACAAGTCACTTTGTTTAGTTTAGTTATATATTGTGTGTAAGTACGTAATTGTTTGAATAAATAAATAAATGCTACATAAACGGCAAGACACCGTCCGTAGTAAGACAAAATATCATTGTATGTAATGTGTATGAACCTATTTATATTTTTCGTAAAACGACTGCGCAAATACAAGGCGTGCCTGCTAAATTACTGTGAAAAAAATATGGATTGGTTTGACACGTTACATTGAGTGTCTGATATAAAGGAGGTCTAATACAGCTGATCTACAAATATGAGTATTTTAAGCATTTAATAAATATTTTAAACATATATTATAATCTAACGGACCATAAATGACATATCCATATTTGGTACGCATACGTCTAAATTTTTGTCAAGTAATTGTTTTTGTCACTTCAAAATTCGTCATTGAAGTTAGTAGTAACTGAATATCGTTATTCACACGTTTGAATTTGTAACTTTCTGAGGTTTGGCAAGAGCATTATCTTATAGATTTCCACCCAATAATAAACCCAGTGATATACTAAAACTATTTCACTTTAAGTCCAATTATTGTCGAGTCAAATATTTTCTAAGTCCTACGGTCACGTCGCCTTTGTTAAAACAAGATTCAGTACCCGTAAACAACTTTTTATATGCAATAAAACTTCTGCTAACTTTTACAAAAACTCTTGCAATAATAGACTATACTAAAGGAACCCTGTTTATTTCGTCCATTCTTTTTTAGGGTCTAATTTAATTGAAAGAATAGCGCTTTATAGAGAATCGCTTTCTTATCTACCCATCCGTCCATTATTCTCAAGCACGACCAGTTTAAAATCAAATAATATTCTAAACGCTAACGACATTTTAAATATTACTTATTTGTAATTTTGTGAAATCAAGTTTGTAACTAAATGCAAATCTATACATCTTTCCATAAACATATTAATAGATTAACTGGTTGACATATTTATTTACATTGACATTAATTTACAAACAAATTATGAATAAATTATCCCTGCTGGCCTTAACATCGTTCTTATTTCATATTAAATCGGCAAATCTATTTAAGTCATTAATATTTTTTCTTGATTAATTATGTGACAAACGAATACGGTTCTTTCAAATAACACACATGAAAGGATCGAAATAATTAAATCTGTCATTAACATGAAATATAACGTCACGGACCTTCGAATCCTTTGATAAGCCTCTTTAAGCATGAGTACCTCACGCTTATTGAGTCCTTCTTCATTGCCGACACGACATGGCGTGGGACCGACACTGCCAGAACTTCTGTCAATTCTGCCATAGACATAAATCCAGATAGATAAACCACGTACCACCATCTGTATGATGCAAGTCTGTATTTATGAAACGGTCTGTATGTCACAAGGACTTTTCAGTTATTCCCTCTCCTAGACAAAAGTGATTCTAACTAAGGATATCGAGCTGCCATAAATTAAACGCAGAAACGATTTTATAACCACAAATATCTGCGATAAAACGAAAAAAAATGTTACACATAATTGAATATAATATTATAAGAGCTGTTTTCAACCTTTTCCGTCGTGATCTTCATGCCCAAGCAGTGTCTATTTAGATAATTGTTGTTTGCGTTGTCGGTACCGTGCCGTGTCGTCTCGTATAAAAGAGCTAATTCGACCCTTTTGTTGTTTCGTGACACACTTTCAGCAATATATCTTCTATCATTTATTCTCGAACTCTTTGTGATTTCCTCTTGCGACTTTCTTTCAATATGCTCAGTTCTATTGTCATAGTTTTGTGAATATGATTTAGCGTAATATCCGAAAATCTTTTATGAAGGTATATTGGTCTCGTTATATTTCTATCAACTACTGCAACTCACATCTGCTTAGCAATTTGCCTTTATACACGAGTATCTATTTATGTTCAACTTTAGAGTACTTTGTTTTAACAATATTATTAAGACATAAGTCATTTCCCAAAAGAGAGGGAGGCATGGAGTATACTCCACGACGTTCTTCCAATGTACAGTGGTAAAGGACCGCTGTTTAAAGGCAGATATAGGTGAGCAGGTAACTATAACGGAATTTGGTAGCGCACTACAATGCGCTTAGACTAGGCAAGTATAAGTTAGGTAATCAACGAAATTAAATAATTTTATTTTTCATAATGATGTCATTCAATTGAAAAAACATCGAAATATTTTAATTGATAGAGTATCTAAAGCAGATTAAGAAATTGCAAATCGTAAGTTAATTAGATCACGTTACTCACCTACGGGTAATTAAATAAATTCAGTAAACGGTTCCATTATGGAACAAAAATTCTTACAAAGAACAATTGAATTAGGAATAAAGAACAATTCTTATCCCTAAGCCTAAAACAAAGGATCGTTCCTTAATTCCTGAGTTTTTAGTGAATATATTAGTTGATCAAAATATGAAATAACATTATTTCTTTAACTACGAATCCTGTTTTGTATTTAAATCCCGTGTCTGTTTGCCTTTCTGTGCTACTACGGTTTTTTGTATGATGGCAGCGAACACACGAGATCAAATTGAAAAGGTTTGTACCACCATTAAATTACATATTTTCTGTTTGTCATATTAATACTCTTATAGTTATGTACTTTCACACGCTATACATGTTATTTAATCTTTATTTAAGTACGTTATTCTATAAAAGTTTTATTTTGTTTACGATTTGCGATAGAAATGAATTGTTTCAATGTTTCATTCAAATTTTCTATTTTCTATGTTAATTTGTTCAGCGAAATGAATAAAATTATTTACGGACGGAAACATGTCGAACATTAATGAATAAATAAACAGTTTATATACTGAAGCTAGCAAAAATAACTGAGTCGATGGATTCCAATCCAACCATTGCATAGATTCTATATATAGCAGTGAAAATAAAACTTTGAAATTAGAATTTTCGAGCACGTATTTATTTGTACTATGTTCATTGTGACATTTGTGTAACTACAGTGCCCAGCGTTGGGACAATAACGTGTTGATACTGATGATTGTGAAGATGAAGGTAAATGTAAATCTGTTGTAAACTTTTTCAATACTCTCTTAACCATCACGTATTAATTTACGTATTAAATCGTGTATATATATTTCCCCCCCAAGAATCCCTTAAAATTTTAATATATTTACTCAATCTCTAATTTCATTAACTCGTATTTTGGTTATTTATGCAAGCGTTAAAGAGTACACTATTCAAAAGTTTTAATTTAGTCCAAAGAAATAATTGAATATTTTCGTATGTAACGTACTCGTGCAACGCAGTTAATTTTAATAATGAAAATTACTTTAAATATAAGGTGCTTAAAAAATCGTCGGTATAATTATCATTAGTAACCATTGACCTAGTAACAAATTGACCACTAGTATTGAGCGCCACCGAAAACATATTAAGTCAAAATATAGGATTACTTAGCAAAATTATCAGCGGCTTCCTATGGTCCATAAATGCACGGAGTTATGCATGGAAAGCGGATGAACACGGACCACGCTGAGGTTCTTGGTCAAGAAAGCTAAGTGGAAAGTCAAAATTCACCTTTGCAATTTCTGACTAGAGGCGGATACGACGTACCGCTAAGGTCTTGTCCGCGACAAACGAAGCTCGTATCATGATGCATCGATGCGGCTGGTCAGCGTCCAACGACCCGTCCTTGACCGTCTGACACAATGAGGGGTCCGGGTTCTATCACTGGCCAGCCAGACATCTAAATGAACAGTTTAGATTTCTGTTCTGGGTCTGGATTTCTGCGTATTCGTCTTTTGTGCGCCCATGGCACCCATGATACAAGGAATCCTAGTGTGTGGCTGTGAGTGTAGAAAGCGTCTTTAAGAGTCTTTATTATCCTTGTATCGTGAACCGGAAGCCAGCATAACAAATTTTTAGATATTAAGTCCGTGCATTTTTTTGTGTCATTATCAATTCAAATGGGAGCTACTCTATGAGAGAATGGATTTTGTACTCTTAAATTAATATTGGAGTGTACATTTGCATAGTTTAATCACACGAATATACTTATTATGTTGTTATATTTAATTCGTAGTTTTTTGAAATGTTTCTTTCAACGAACTGTCTTATAGTTAACTAATCCACTATTGTAGCTATTTTTCCGAGCAGTAGTTCCCTTATTTTAGACATTTTTGAGACTCGTAGTTCATTTGTTGGTAGGTCAATGTTAGTAACGCAATTTTTCACATAGGCTTTAAATCATTGTGATAGTTTAATAATTATAAGTTTAAGATTTTTATTATGTACATAAGAGAAAAATCGTCGTCCACGCAGTCCATATGATACAAGCTGTATAGTTGTTTGTCGCAGACAAACGACTACAAAATTAATTATTTTATTATATTATTGTAATAATTATGTAGCATAGTAAAAATATTTCTTTATAATGTACAAAACTGACATTACATTTATTTTTGGTTTCTATTACGATAATAATGATCAGTTTTCGTCGGTAGGTTGTTTGTATGTTCAGCTATATTTTTTTATGAATGAACAATAGGTCCGTTATATTAAGCAACTAGCAATTACGCAATTTGACCAATTCTACGTTTTGACTGCGACATATACTTATAAAGCGTAATATATATATATATATATATACATATATATATGTAAAGAACTAGTTATATACATAATATAAATAATATCTACAAATATACAAAATGTTTGTTGTTGGCACAAAAAACAGGTTGAGATTTAATTGTTATTTAACGTTATTGATAATGATTATTAAATGTGATAGGCAGCAGGTTTTCGGAACTTGAGGCATTCCAGCTTAGCCTTTAATAAATAAATCGTCAGGGTCATCAGGAATTTCTTCTCACTAATTCTTTTTCGTTTCTAAATAGAGCTGCAGTTGGGCTAACAGCTACTGACCACTGTTCCTTGAAAAACCATAAATCAGTTGATATGGTCTGCTATATCTTATCTATTAATTATTGCTATATTTGCTCTGTCTTCAAAATAAAGATATCGTGAATAAATAATTATTTATATTTAATTAAATATTGTAATAAAGATAATTATGTATTAACATAAATTAATGGGTACTTTTGGTGCCGAATTGTTTCGTATTAAAATGTTTGTTAAAATATTTATGAAAAACTGTTACGCGTGCCTTCTCATCACTATATATAGCACAATGCAAATGTACAGTATTTTATGTTTTAGGTGTAAGGAACAGAGCTCATTTTGAAGTGATTGACTTTTACGGGGATAGAGTTAAAAGGATGTTACACATTTTTTATTAAAGAAATGTATATAAGATTGTATTTAGGTATATTAATATATAAAAACTAGCACAAAGATTTAATTATTTTAAGGTTTGTTGAAAATAATAGGTATATTGATTTATTTGTAGGCAATAAGAAAAACTTTTTATTAGTAATTGTAGTTTTAAATAGTTTCCCAAACAAGCATTAGATATAATATATATTTTAAAATAAAATGTTGAACAACTTACGTGCAATATTTTGCCATACATACGTGTCATAGTCTTAAAAATATTTGAATGTATTAATTTTTATGCAAGTAAAATATTTTGAAATCGACATTTGTTTGATTTTTTAAGTAGCGGGTCTAACAAAAATCTCCAAAACCTAAATTAATGATAGTTTAGATTTTTTGAATTTTGTACAGTTGAGCATATGAGAAATCACGTATTTACACAATACCACGAATTTAACTCCTTGGCTCCTATAACCTAAAGCTTCCTTACTGCAAGAGCAATGCGATTTTAGCTGAGGATCAGTAAAGGGATGGTGATAAAACTTAACCTAAACTCAGATATTTTTACAGTATAGAAGAGCAAACGAGTACTTAGTACACTTGATGATAAGTGGCAACTGCAACCAACGAACGTCTGTAATCAGCCCCTAGGAAGCATTGGAGGTCCCATCTGAGGTTCGCCACAGATGCGTTGCTATTCCAGAGGACTAAATCGAAACGCCTCGTATAACTTTCTCCCCCTACAGCTCACAACACAACTCAAAACACAGCAGTAGAAAACATTGCTATTACAAAACAAAAGTACAACGACAGCGCCTTCTATAAATAAAAAGCAATTACGACAACGACACTGAAAAGTGCTAAGATTCATGATGATCGGTCAAATAATGTTGCAGTTTAGTTTCGAAAGGTAGTAAAACCAGTATTGTTCGGCCTGTGGTAACCTCGGCTACCGAAATGACTAACGACTTCTCGCGTTGCGGTGTGTAGTTGTGGGTGTAAGCTGACTCACATATGAAGCAATCATCTTGGGCCTGAGGTTTAGCAGCGTGTAGGTACCTTCAAGTACAACCCCTGTTCTAAGCAATGGGCCACAGATATCTATGTGCGAAAGTTATGTCTTACCATAAGGCGGACTGCGCTGGACTGCGCACTCGTTTGCTACGACATGTTACAAAAAAATTTTAACGTTCTCTTATACCATCATCAATGTAACATATGTATACACCAACATCTATTTTTATAATATTGCGGAGCAAGTTAAACGTGCAATTACTTTGTCGAACGTATAATTTCAGCAATTACCTAACATTAGTCACAACCTGCATAGAATTACAACGGGTTTGCTAATGGCGAACTCTAACTAAGCCATGGCTATACAGTCGTTTACTACTTAATAGCTTTAAACTGTATAGTAAGTGCTGTGGTACTCGTCTTACTTAATATTATTAATGCGAAAGTTAGTGAAGAGGATGGACATTTGTTACGCTTTAACGCAAAATACTAATCCGATTATGATGAAATTTGGCACACAGATAGTTTGTTTATTATACATATTATTGTTGATTTATCAGTACCTAGGATACTTTTTTGTCATAAATGAGGAGAATATGGGCGGAATCACGAACGGAGCCGCGGGCAAAAAATAGCTATAAAAAGTTGTAGACCTTGATATAATAGAATATGATATTATATATATTTTATAATATACAGGTGATATATATATTTATATTAACAAGCCCCTAAGATTTCATTTCAAAGTTTAGTTCAAATCGGGTCAGTAGTTGCTAAAATTTTCGCACAGACAGATAGTTTGGTATAAAAATAGTAACGGATACAGTCATGTATACCCGAGTTTAAAATGCCTTACGCGACAAATGGTAATTTTGTGTTAACAAGTAGTCAGTCTGGTATGCTAATGGTTGACCAGAATCATGTCATGGTCATGCGCCGGAGACACAGTTCACGCTACGTGATCAAGCCTTGGAAAATCATTTGTAGTTCACTGACCTTAGCTATAAACTTCAACTTGCTTGTTTTTGATGCAGAAATGTACTCTAAAATTAGAATGGTGCCATAGTGAAAATACCAATTTAAAATTAATTTGAATAATTTATAAAGACGACTTTTTTATTTATCAGTGTTCTCTATCTATTTTCCCATTTGAATTAAACCTCAATACCTACAATAGATTTATGGATTGCAAGTAATGGATGCAAGCTG
>DWRA01003797.1:0-11595 GCA_018250295.1 Spathilepia clonius | reverse complement strand
TGTAATGACACTATTTTTTATATAAAACTAGGAAAAGAGCATGCAGTCCACCTGATGGTAAGTGGTTACTGTCGCCTATGGACATCTGTAATCGAACCCAGATAGGATTCTAGTCCTACCTGAGGTCGGTCAAATTTGCAACGTTTATGCGTTGCTACCGCTGAGGACTAAGATGGAATACTTTAGAAAAGTATGTCACAAATTACATACAATTAAAACCGACTTCAATTAGTTCTCCAATCCTATCTGGGGTTGATTATAAATATTCGCCAGTCCGTCTGATCTAGTCAGGCGGACTGCATGCTCGTTTCCTACTTCCATGTATAATAAAAAAAAATCAAAATATAATAACTGATTGTGGCCATCGATCATAATATACCTAGGACCTTAGAGTTACTGTAAAGATCATATCCAAAGATTATTTTTAGCCGGACTTAGTGGATAAGATAGTCGGCATTGTAAAAATCACTAGCCCTGATACCGATAGGTAAAGATAGCTGCATACCAGCTATTATCGCTCCTTATCGGATTGGTAGCGATTGTCACTTGCTTTGTTTTATTTCACTGACGAGTTTGCTATTTTAATCGACTTCAAAAAGTAAGTAACGTCCATTATTAATTATTAATCTATCCAGGGATTTGCCTATCAAAGATTGGCATTTGATAACTGTTGCCATCTAGAAATTTTTCAATCTGTAGTAAATGTTGAATACATGAATTAATTGTATTATTAATAACGGTTATTATATATTAATAATATAATATTTCTGCGTAATAACAGCAGTGTTAAGTGCTGCTGTACTCTGGTTTGAAAGGTGTGGTAAGGGAGACTTACTGATCCGAGGTATTCCAACTGCTCCTCAGGGGTGGCAAAGCATATCATATGTGGTCGACCTCAGATGGGATTCTAATCTTATCTGTGATCGAATACACACATCAGATACAGTTACTACTTACTATCAGGCGAACTGCATGTTCGTTTGCTACCTCTATCGTGTAATAACTTTGTTACAGGTTCCTATATGCAGCAGTCATTTCTTACTTACTATCTTGTGTAGATACTACACACTCGTTTCATCCTTCGGTTTTAAATATTGATTAAGTGCTATACAACAAGCAATAGAGGGATGAAAATTATTCTAAGGCATCAATAGGTAACGCCGTCGTTCTAATACTTTTACAATCGGCTTATAAAAAGTTCTACATTTATTTCATTCTACGTATTGATAAGTTATCAGAGATTTTGCATCATTCCACAGATATCCTCTAGGAATTTAAGACTATCGAAATGAAACCGGTTTGAATTTAAATTTCGATTAATGTTTGATCATTGCAGAGCGAGTGGTAATACTATTACGTAATACCTATTATTTTATTTGTTTGTATGTATTTATGTTTATTTAAGGATGAAATATTTTATCAAAGTATGGCGATTTCCCGGATCTCAACAAAAGATGGCGTCACTGCATTCTGAATCACGCTATTGAAGTTTTTTCATCGTTTTGTACATATATAAACTCCGAAATAAACATTTCGGAGTACTACCGCTCCCCGGGCATGATCACCTTGTCCGGCGGGAGATCTCCCTTCGCTAAAAAAGTATTTTATAGAATGTTAAGAGTATTATTACATAATAATAATACATAATAACACAGTCCTGTCCTGTGACACGGGTTTAGATTTATTCAAAACTTTCTTATTCTGCTTATTAATCTTTAAACTATATTTTTTCTTTTTACTGTACTTTGTCATCGAGTACCAATAAATCGAACTAAAATCGATTCGGTAATATCTGAGATAAGTGTTACGAACATATACACGACCAAAAATAAAAAGTGTTTTTGTTTTATCGTATTACAATTGAAATCTAAAATGGAATAACGTGACTCAAGAATAAAATGAAAATAGAAAGAAACGTAAATAAATACGGCGTGACGTCAAAAGGTGATAACTCAGTAATTTGGGTATTTCCAATTTTGTACGCTATCAGTATTTGTACTTATCGAAACGCTTATCTGTTACGGATACCTATACTACATATGTTAATTTACAGTTTTGTCTACGTGTTTATAAAACTAAAAATGACTAAAAAACAAACAAGTTAATATTCATGGCGATAAAAATGAACTGTTGTTTTTTTTAATTTATAATTGAAATAATGTACTATTGTTGTAATTGTTTTTTCAAGGTTTGGTATTTGGAATTAGGTTTTAAAAATACGATCAAGGATAGAAATGAGTTATATTAAGAGAACATAGGATGATTTTAGTTAAAACGTATAAACAACGTATTACACGAGTTTGCCGGAAGTAACAGCGTCAACTTATTATGTTTTAATCTATTTAGTATTAAATGGTCAGTGGATTTATGGGGGCAAATATTTGCATTAAGTATTTTAACTTAGTCTTGAGAGCTGATTGAAACATCGGACTGAAGACCAACAATTTAACGGTTCGCGTTGTGCAGTCGCCATACCGGTCTGCCACGCAGAGGGTTTGAAGACTGATTCCTGGCCAGGCTTATTTTATGGGTCTGGGTGTTTGGGTGTAGAGCGTATCCCTCCTATCTATGACACGGTTAATTCTATCTAATCTAGGCTATTAGTAGAGAACGTGTAAAAAATGTTTAGAACTCCATTATTATCAATTGATTATGCATATACTTTATTATTGTTTATTGATTATGCGTATCCATTGGCTGTAATGAGCGCTAATACTGTATGTACTTCAATTTTAGTTACTTAAATAAAAAAAGACAATAAAAATAAAATGTCATCGGGTATTAATTGAAATACCCCTAATTCTGATTCACACGAGTAACTCGCCCGTATCAGTGGACAGTGGCACCCGGTAGCTAAGCTCTTTGAGCCCTTAATCCTTACAGATAGGTTACTGTATATTAGTTTACCCACGTGTCATCGCGTCTAACTAGCACTTATTAGAAAACCATATTGAAAAAAAACTAATTTTCTCACACAATATTCATAAGCAAAACAAGTATTTGAATAGTTTTAGCATATTTAGCTTCAATACGTTCTGATATATATAATGCAAATAAATCAATAGTTTTTATTAGCCTTATCGTCGTTCTTCATCGGAGTACGTTTGTTTTATTAAAAAAACATATCGCAATAAAGTCTTTGAAATAATTAAATCAATATACCATTAACCTTCAGTAAAAATAAACAAAACTGACGCTATCAATGTCGCCCGTAAAATGGCGGTGTCACCGAAAAATAATATTTAAAAAAAAAGTTGGAGCGACTGGGCTGTCAAAATCAGTAACTTGTGTCAGCCGAATTAATTTTGAACGCTATAGTCGTTGCATAAAATTGAAAATGAAAGAGCAACATCAGTAATGTCCAGTCAATTAATATGAAAAAAATCGTCTTGTCTTTCTAATTACGTAGTGATGGAGGCAGTTGACAAGCTGAGATAAACAAATAAGAATATGACATTTTCCGGTCGGGAACAAAAAAAGGTTGTTGTAAAAAGCGCGCAATGCCAAGGGTTTTATCGTGATCGGACGTATGAGCTTTTGGCGGGAGGCTGTCCGATGAAAATAATGTCTGGGTTTAAATAAAAAATATATTGAAGTACATTTAAAATATTTGTCACTCTGCGTAAAGTTAAATAAAGTCTATAGATATGACATTTTCAATTTTTCAAAACCTTTTTTTTTTCAAAATCTTTCATCCAACTTCAAACTAACACTGTCTCGGATAGCTCGGCAGTAGCCATTCATTTCGGAGGGACTTGCTACCAGTTGGTAATGATATGTTGAAGACACTTTACTTCCTCGTATCCTGTGTATCGTTATTATAATAGTTGATTGTATGTCTCGCAATGACAATATTATTAATAGATTTAGTTTTCACCGTTAATACAAGGGCGTATTAATTAATTTCTAGTATGCAAATGACTTAAAACAAAAGCTGTTTATATGTGCGCGTTAGAAGTTATACTTTAGCGTAATAAAAATACAAGTTTAAATTGACTCACAAGTAAATAAAGATACAATTACGGAATGTTTGGTATGATATAGATAAGGTTGGTAAAGTGTAAACTAAATGTCATGTGTTTGTGCGCTAGCGAACTTTTCAGTTAGCATTTTTGATGAATGATTCATGCATACGTGCATCGTTTAGTTCTCATCAAAATCAATTTTTATAACCCGTTTATAGAAGTAAAACTTCGTAAAAGAAAGTACCTTCGTTAGATTTGAAACGAGGCCTTCAGCACTCGGCTCAAAATTATATAATAAGAAATTAAGAATACCAGCGCTCTAACATAACTTTTATCTCCCGTAACAACAAGAAGGTTAATAGTTTAAATCTCAAGATTACTTCGATGGTAAAAGATTAGATAAACCTACATTATCGGCCCGTTATAGAAAAGAACGTGTCAAAGTTAAGTACCAATTAATAAAGATCTTAAATATCTGAATATATGAGAAGAAACAGAGCAGAAAAATTAAATTATGAACTAAATGCTTTTACACGAGAACAAAGCATAAATTCCATTTTAATTTATTATTTTAAATGTTTTCAGAGACGTGTGTTTTCTATTTATTAGCATTTGGTCATTGTGTACGGAGTGTGGCCTAGACCCTCTCGCTCAGAGAGGACACCATTGCTTACAAGTTCTCGTTATCGTATCTATTACTGACTTATTACTGACCCACACTGACGTTAACCTATTACTGACCCACAGCTAGGTACGGGACTTTCTAGACTGCGAAGGGCTTAGGATATAGTCTACCGCGCTGGCCATGTGCGAATTGATAGACTTCACTCGCTTTTGAAATTTTTCATTTGCTACGTCTATACAATAAAAAATAGTATTTTGTTTATATAGCAAATCTGTCCAAAGTTAACCACATCGCATTGCTGTCGACATTGATGTTAATTCGTGTTTGTATGTTTGTTCATCTCTGTGGATCGTGTCTAGGCGTTAATTTGATTGAGGTCGTTGAGATGGGTTCATTTTGGAGTTCGGTTATATATCCAATTAATTCAAAACCATTAATGAGCAAGTTACAATTAGTGTACGTTTTTATGATAAATCATTTTTTTTAAATTTAGTTTTTTTGTATTTTTTCAATATCTCAGCCTATGATTACAATTATTATAAGTGTAAATATGTACCTATTCCTATATGTACGTAGGTACAAGAAAAATTAAAAAAGGCCATACAATAAAACCAAAACATTAAGATTGTAAAAATATCTATAATAAAAGTTCGAACATTCATCTAATTCGTTTAAACGAGCAATCAACGATCTCGGAAACGGCTCCTACGAATTTCTTGAAATTTAGTATTCCGGGAGTTTCGGGGGCGATAAATCGATCTAGCTAGGTTTTATTTTCAGAAAATATCGTTTTAACCGCGTTTTCATTGAATAAAAACTTTGTGTAGTATTATAAGAATACGAAGCAAAATTTCGCCACCATTTACGAAATTAGAATAGCTCGATCGGGAAATCGAGCGTCTTAAAACGCGGGAAACCCGGGTTCTAATGTCGATCCGATTGTTTCTTTTATTTTGTCTCTTTTTTCAAGTTCCTTCTTTTTGTGAGAAAAACTTGCACTCGTGACTTTTTATGTCAAATAATGGGTATTTTTGTTTTATTATTATTATTATGTCGGTAATATCAAAATATATTATTCATATTTCATCATTAAGTAATTTGCATAGTTATATGTAAATATGATTTCAAAAAACATGATATTGTAAAAAAAAAACACCGAGTTCTTTTTTTAGTGTAGCAACGCTCGGTCATCCATCCAGGTACTAATATATTACGAATTGCAGCGGAATAGCCGTGAATTAAAAAAAAACAGTTTAAAGTAATACTTATTCAACTAATATGATACCGAAAATTATAGAGCTCTTCTTAAACCTTATACGGAACACTGTCGAACTAAAACGAATTATATTTTTAAAATCAACCAATGTTCATTGTAATACTATCCATGTGGTTTACAAGCCTTTGGTTGTACGCTGTGATGGTCTTACGGGTTTATTGTGGCATTGAGCACGCGCTTCGTACCGAAATTATTTTAACTAGTCGAGCGCTGCGGTTTCACCAGCGTGTAAAAAATACATAAATAGGTACTACTGAATTTTTTTACCTTCAGTTTTAACAAAATCGCACGCGAGGCAAATTTAATGGATATTTGTTTATGCCGGATCCTAAAACATCTTCTAAAAGAAAAGTAACCTAAGTTTCGCCTTATAGCATCGGATATCTGGGAGTGAAATCCCGTGGGATTCGGTTAAGTCGTTTCAGAGATTGGCTCTAACAAACAGGCAGATAATAACTTTAATAATTCTTTTTTTACCAACTTCGTAAAAGGAGGTTCTCAATTTTATTTGTATGTTTTTTTGTTGTAAAATAAATTTCGCAATGTTTTCCTTTACTGTTATAATTAAGCAAGTGATAATTAATTTCTAATAAGAACATTAAAACTTTAAAAAATCCGAGAATTTTTTACAAAATAATCGTAAAGGTTCGTGAAGACTACCATCTTGTACTTGGATAGCGTGGTGGACTATGTTCTAATCCATGCTAATCGTTCTGAGAGGAGATCTCTGCTCAGCAGTGGGGTCGCAATAGGTTGATAACTACGGGCTATCACTGTTTTTTCCACTGTACTATTATTCATTTTACTAACTAAAAAAGTAACTAACTACCTTTCTCTAATAAAACACATAGGAACAGCGAGGTGGGTGCTCCAGGCTTCCACCTGCAGTGGACATACTTGCTTAGTTTGAATATTTACCTTAACTTTTCGTGTAATTCAATCCACGAGTATGTGGTTTCCCTTTTTATGTGTTACAATATACATTTTAACATTATGGTCAAGGTACAACGTGCTTGTGGTCTGTCGTCTTCAATATACATTTTTGAAGATGATATTCAATACTCGACTAGTTCCATAATCGCGGTTACAGCATTTATATGTACTATTTGGTAAACGCATGTACTCACCAGTAAGAGCCTCTAGTTTGTACTGTATGTATAGGATTTTTTTATTATACGTTAGTGAAGGTGGTAGAATCCTCTGTAGTTCGACTCCGGCGGCACCGTTGCACCTATTTCCGCTTAATAACAGCAGTGTTAAACGCGGCTGTCTTCTGGTTTGAAGGGTGTGGTAAGAGACTTACTTATTCGTAGCATTCCTACTTAGTCCTCAGGGATAGTAACGCATCTGTGGTCGATCTCAAATAGCTGTCTAGTCTTGTCTGGGGTAGATTACAAATATCCATGGGCGGCTATTGCCACTTACCAGGTGGACTGCATGATCGTTTGCTAGTCCATAGAATAAAAAAATTAGGAAAATACGCACGGACTGACAGATGATTTACGGATGTTCCTGATGTATGAATATATCCTATAAAATCAATATTTGATTACCTATACACGCTTTAGTTTTTAAATGACAGGTATTTTTAAATTACAAACAAAGATAGTTTGTATTAAAATACAAATATTTTAGAAGAACCTACGTGCTCCTTACGCATTTCTCAATGTCTACCTACTATAAAAACTTTTCTCTGAAGGACACGTAATAGTAATATTTCGAGAATGAAAAGAATTCTTTGTCGATGGCAAGATAGGACAGACGACCAAAACGTGGACTCCCTAAGGAATAGAGATATGTCAAATTTTGGCGTAGACAGGTAAGTACAATATTGAGTTTCTTTGCTGAATTTTAACTATTGCGAACGAAATTGTAAGCCTTATTTTCAAGTTTATAAGAAATAAGTATTTGTGGGCCAATGTTTGCGGTTTTAAAAATATTGTGGTTGTTTACACAATATTCATTTCGCCACGCGCTGACGGTTGGTGGTCATCTTTAGAGACTTTTTAAGGTCACGTTATTTTGCGACCGTTAGTGACACAAGGATGAGTTTAGTAAATAGAGTTATGTATAAGGAGGTATAGGGATCTTACTATGTCCTAGGGAGCTAGTGTGTCATAGGATTTAATGAAAATTTGTTTAATTGGGCACTTAAAACTTATTAAGGAAATGAAAATGCATGACAACTTTTTTTTCAATTTCTACTTACTTCTTTATAATACTGAAGTAAGAAGCGAAATAGTTCCATTTTATTTGATAGTTACTACCGACGGACGACGAATATCCGACGGAAAAAATATTTGAGTATAGTAACAGATAAAAAATATTTCTGTTACTTAAGGGAAAAAAGAAAAAAGTTTTGATTATTATTACTGTTCAGTTTTATAAACAAAAACCATTTCGACATAAGTAATTCTAATATGTGTGTATAGTAACTTTACACATATATATCAATAGATAGATATACTTAATATACTACTTAAAAAAATATGTTGTGTCGATATATTTTTTTATTTCCTTTAATTTTATTTTAATATGTCTTTAATACATTTTTCTTAAACTGTAAATTTTCTAATTATATTTAACTGACCTTGGAGTCTACACAAGTAAGTTGCAGGATATCAAGGTGTTGCAAAGATAAAAGTGTTCAGTTCGTTGACAGGGCAGGAAATTGCATGCAGCACGCCCGCGCCTTCCATGTACGATACGATATAAATGCTAGGAGATTTTATGCTAATTTAGACCTTACTGACACTGCGCTGCTAGAAAAGGAAATGCGATGCAACGGGTGAAAATAACACTTTTACAACTCATAGAACAATAGATATATAAAATGGGTATCTACTGTTAAACGGTCAGTCGTCGTCAACCTACTAATGTCCCACTGCTAGGCACGGGTCTTCTCTCAAAGTGCAAGGGGTTAGGCAGTCCATCGCGTTGGCCAAGTGCCTATTGGTAGACTTCACAAACCTTGGAGTATTTTAAAATAACTCTCAGGTGTGTAGGTTTCCTCACGATGTTTCCCTTCACCATTATAGCAAGCGATAGTTAATTTGTAATACGCATATAACTTAGAAAAATAAGAGATGCGTGTTTGGGGTTTTAAACCCCTCGATTGAGAAGCCGTGACAAAACCACTAGGCCGTCACTGCTATAAAACGGTCAGTCAGTCGGTCAGTAAGTTACTTACTTTTGTCAACCTTTACAAACATATCACAAGCTAACGTTTCATTAAACTGAAATCTATGAATGATTCGATCTAAATAGGTATATTATGTAAGAGTAGTGTCCCGCGGTTTTATCCATGTTTAAAATTGTAATAATATGAATATAAGCGACGTATTACATTTTATTGCACTGTTCTGATATTGTTTCTTAAAAATAACAGTAGCCGTAGTTACTTCTTATTACGTCAGCTAACTGCCAGTAAAGGTACCGTCCAAATCGGTTCACCAAAATAATACATTTTTATGATTAGTTTTTGATATAGGAAAGTATTGTATTATTTCCGTAGATTTTTATTATAACAATAGGTTTAGTTTTATATTTTATCAAATGCAGTTAAATTGTTATATAATGTTATGTATTAATAAAATTGTTATGTAATGTTGTTATTAAATAGGAATTTAGTTAACAACAATTTACCTATTTATGTATTAATTTAGCTTTTAAAATAAATTCAAAGTCGTAATAAAACCCGTAGATAATAAACTTAATGATCCTTGGCAGTATTATTTTTATCTTCACCCCTCCGTAAGTATTAAAAGTTAATATGACTAATTTGATATCTTTTGTAACAGAAAAAGGTAAAAAATACCCTTTACCTGTTTTGGCACGGGACAAGAGCCTTTCCGTATCACTGAACGACGGGTTGACATGACAGTGGTTCTCAAAACTCAACTCACAAAAACCTGTTTTTTTGCTATAAATTTGCGTGCTATGGAGTTTTTTTTCGCCGCTTCTTCTCTATGACGAAAGCGCTTCACCTCGCGAAGTGGTGATAAATTATCAACGATTAAAAATAATTCTGTAAAGGATCTATTTCCAGTAAAATAATTTGATTTTAATTAAAATACGTTCTTATATAATTTTTTCCTGTCTGTAATAAATGAAACTTGCACAAGTATTTAAATTTTATCGTCAATTCAAACAAGGAGATAACGTGGAATTTCTTATAAAATTTTATAGCGACTCAGGCCGCAGGCCACCTTGTATTGCAAAATTTGTATAGGAAGTAAACTAATATTTACAAATGTTATTTTACCGTCAATCTAAACTTTCAATGCGTTTTTTTCAATCCAACAGCTAATTGAAAAGACATAAAATAGTAATTTACATTTTTTCCTGTTAAATTACATTCTCGCAAACTTTGAGAAACACTGAACATCCGTGACCAGTCGTGGTGTTGTGACAGCTCGGTGGGACGCCGTGGCGACAATAATGTTAAAATGTCCACTGTTGGGATTCATAGAACTAATGCACCTTGGGGAATTAAAAGGTTTTTCGAAAAAAGATTTTTGTATCAATTTCCTAGTTTGCTATTTTTATTTTATTTAAGATAATACGTTCGACTGTCTGATAAGTTACATAGTTACAATGTTGCCAAAGGGATTAGGTCTACTCTTCGTATTAGTATTTATCTAATTACTCGTTTCAAACCAGACCACAGCAGCCCTGATATTAGGCAGAATTAGTAGTGGTGGCAGTGCTTCCGGTGTCGGAACACAAAGGTTCTACTACTTTCAAACATCGATCATTAGGTATGAGACTATCCCACTGCTAGACGTTGCTCCTTCTTTCCTCTTACAATGATAAAGGTATATCAGTACTACTAAAAATAGATTCTGAAATAAATCTACTACTGACCTTTAGTAACAATAATTCTTACCAATTTTTGCGTTTCAAATTTCATTTGTCAATCTTTCCTATCAAAGTTATACATTTGGAAATTTTGATTCTTTGAACTCTGGTAAGTAAAAATTGATTCTTATTTTTTTATTTACAAGCGTATTTATTTATAGGCTTTGCGCATTTTTTATTTATAGGCTTTGCGCTTCTTTAAGAACTGTATACAGAACTCAATTAGGGCCACTATTTATTTGTAATACCTACGCACTTATTAAGCGCTGACAGCACATATTTCTAGTTTTAAAAACAGTCCATTATGATTACAATGTTTCGACCCAAAAAAGATAATTATCAGTGCCGTGTTTTGTAGCGATTAAAGGAATACTTGTAGAGATTTTTAACAAAATATATAGAAAATTGATTAATTGCTAATACATTATGATAGAGTTGACAGTCCAGATTGGAATCACAGATATGATACAGGGATTAACGCAACACAGATAACATAGCAATGATTTTCATGTACCTAATTGATAAGACGATTACGCAAAGCCATAGATTTATAGAAAAGTCCTGATTCCATGACACACGATTATGTTGTCGCGAGTGAAGCCGTTTAAGCAATTTGGTATTAACGTTAGGCGCCAATTAACATGGCACACCTGCGTGGTTGATTATGCAAATACCCCTTAGGATGTTTTTTAAATTTATCTCGCATTTTTTAAAATTTATTTCACACACGCTTACTCTCTCACACACACGCGCACACACACATACACGCGCGCGCGCGCGCGCGCGCGCACTCACACACACACACACACACACACTCGCACACACACACACGCATCCACACATGTCTATCATCTGTCTTCCGCGGGAGG
>DWRA01003796.1:0-11595 GCA_018250295.1 Spathilepia clonius | reverse complement strand
TCCATGGGCGGCAGTTGCCACTTACCATCAGGTGGACTGCATGCTCGTTTGCTACTCCATCATATAAAAAAAAATCCCGAACTGCGCTAGTTTTATTCAACTCCAGAGTATGTGTATCTCTAAGCTGAAAAACGAACAAAAACCTTATATTATTTAGTACACCCGAGTTTTAGGGTCAGATACGAAAAGTATTACAGTTTGCCAACATATTTATTCAAACCATTTTTGTCGCGGCACCTGTCTAAACACTTGTAGTTTTACATTAACGCAAGGGTCTTATTTTTTAACCTACTTACATAAGTGTAACTTTCACGGTTGAATTAAGCAGGCGATCGCCCTTCGTATGGCAACATTATGTAAATTAAAGCAGATGGAAAGTGGTTGTTATTTACGCACTAATGGGTTTGCAAATCGACCTTAAGCAAAAAGTTCTATTCAAATGTCAAGTTGGGTTTACGCGTCCTTACCTCATTGGTATATTTACAATAATAAATAACAGTACTTTAATATGTATCGTACTTTCCTTTTTTATATCTTTTTAGAATTTAAAGATAGAAAATGTATTCTTTACAAAGTACCTATGTTTGTCACATTTTTGAAAATTCTACGTTCTGGGTATTGCGGGCTAAGGACACTTTTTACGAACTTGGTTAATATTAAAATGACTGATAATGTAACAAAAAAGAATAATACGGTACAGGTATACCAGTCAGAGTATATAGATGCTGAAATGTTGACATTTAAATATCTGGTATTTTTATCTATGAAATTAAATAGTTCGTCGAATTAGGTAAAGGAAAGTGTATATATTTTTATATAATGGAGTAGCAAACGAGCATGCAGTCCACCTGATGGTAAGTGGCAACTGCCGCACATGGACACCTATGATCTACCCCAGATAAGAACAGAATCCCAATTGAAGTCGACCACAGATGCGTTGCTACCCCTGAGGACTGAGTTGGAATACCTCGTTAACTTAATCTCCCTTACCACACCCTTCAAACCAGAAGACAGCAGCGCTTAACACTGCTGTTATTAAGCAGAAATAAATGTGGCGGTGGTGCCGCCGGAGTCGAACTACAAATGGTTCTACCACTTTTAAACCAGTAGTACTAACAGTCTTAGTACCTTTCACCGCTTTTTCTCCATAAACACTTCGCGAAGCGGTAGTTATTGACATTAAAAATTCTGTAAAGAATGTCACAAAGGTCTTCGAGTTCAAATCCATATGAATTTGTTTGTAAATGTACTGTATGAGTGTCTTTATGAACACACACATATGAACCAAACATGTTCTTCAACTTTCCAAGAAAACTACAGACAAATTTATATATTTGCGAGTTGTATCTCTTAAATGAATTTCTTTGTAGAGCGGTATCCATGTTTATGTAGATAATGTTGTTCCCAATTTGCTTAAAACTGCGAGTTCGCTTCGTATCTACGCATGGCTAGCTACGAACTCTTATGTGAATTAATTTTATGAAAACAATCTTCAAACACAAATTCTACCTTATCACTACCATCACTCGGTTCATTGTCATCCACCCCTGCCTCCCCTTCGTTGGAAAACTCAAAAGTTACGTAAAATGAAAACACAAATTATTTTTACATCCTTTATTTATACGGTATAGGAGTTTCCATAAACACATTGCGATGAATATTATGGATTCTGTACATTAATATCAAAGTAAACGATAATATTATGTATAATAAACTGTAAATATATATATACTATTATGATCTATTAAATAATGTATTGGCACCGAGACGCGACACTTAATAGTATCGAAAATGGACGCTAAGTACAAAAACTTACAAATGATACGATATGACGTCATCGATTTCGCTCGGCCAATGTAGTCCGCATCTAACCTTCATGTGGTTAATCTTCTGTCGCATTTCAAAGAACAAATGAGGAAGAACCATCTAGTATTCGTCTTTCCAAGAAAACTTTGGAAGTTTACTTAAGCCACTGATATGAAAGCAGTGAACCACAAAATTCTTGGTATACACGATTTTAACAATAGATCTGATTAAAAATGGTGTTAAGAGCCTAATAGTCTTAGACATGTAACTTTAGATTTTAAGGCAAGGCCTTAACATTTAGTATTCGAAAACTAAACACTCAGTGTATTGACGAATTGATTAAAATATACTAATGTTACTGCAAGTAGTCTTCTCATTTATTATTTCAAATGGTCTCGGCGTCATTTCTATGAATCTGTAGAAACAGGATATTGAGCGAGCGAAATCAAAGCGTCGTAGAAGTATACAAATACGAGGTGCGGGGCCGCGGAGTTCAAGTGCGGGGAAAGACAGCGTAGTTGAGATTACCCAAAATAGCGTGGAAAGACTAGAGGCGGTTTAGGGTCGCTACCCCTAGATTGGCCTAGCTACGGATTCGGCGGGGAATACTCCAAGAATCAAGCCATTTATCGAAATAAAGAACATATACGTTTTAAATATTTTTACTACTTACGTTTTACAATTGACCGATTTAACCGGGTAACGTAAATGAGCTGGTTTTAAACCAACGTTCGCGGGCAATTTTTCAATACCTATTCCTTTTATATAAATAGAATAAATACGCTAAGTTTTATTACTTTCCATGAAGTCATATATTAGCTTAAGAGACCAAACAGACAACCTTGTGGAACACTAGCTCATATTTCGACTATGCTGAGATGAGACTTGGTTCACTTGGTTTAATTCAAAATTAATTAAGTCATGTAAGTTATTTATTAGTAATGTAAGTACTATTAACCGTTATTTCTTGAAGCCTGAAGGCAAGCATGCTGTGTTAAATAACCTAATCAAAAGCCTTTGCGGCATCCAAACAGGATGTTTCATTTAAATTTCAATAATCTGGGTAAATTAATTAATAATGGTAAGACGGAGGTTCAATTAATAATAGTATGATACTAATTGCCCGCAATCGATGCAAATAAACGTGTATTTGGTGTTATTCATGCTAATACCGTATACTTCATTGGTTTGATTGAGACAATTGAAGCTGAATTTTAAAATTAGCCTCTTAATATACCAACACTTTAATTAACTTATAAACGATCGTCGCTACAGTTATAATTCATATGTAGTACATGAAATGTAGTTATATTTACAAGCCCACGGTGGCATTAAGAAGACTCGGACAAAACTTAGCTTGCCTTTTCTTTTTTGCTAAATATCGTTATCAATATATTTTTTAGAAAAAAAAAAATAAAAAAAATTGTAATTTGAATCTTTGTTATATATTTTTTTATTTATATACATATTTTTTAACATTTTGTAGTATTCCCCGCCAGAACCCTAAAGGTGGGTGAAGGAAGAGCGCAATGGGACAAGGAAGAAGGGGTCTACGTAGCTCCTTAACTATCTAGTTCAAGTTCCGCGTTGGACGGATCATTACGTTCTCCTCATTACCAGGTACGTAAAACAAATTTGTATTCGTTTTTTTATTCATATACAATTTCTTATACACTCATAGGATGGACACGAATCAGTATCGAATGTAATATTTTCAAAATATTAGGTAAAGTGTAATGTATGGAACATATTCATTGTTATATTGAACCAAAATGTAATGGAAATATCAAGATGGTAGGAATACTAGTTAATAATACTGTTTTATATGTTTTTGTGACTTTGTCAGCTTATCTTCTTCTACTTTAAGCGTTATGTATTTTATTACAAGTGGTACTTTTAATTCTGCTACTCCTTTTATCTTCCTTAGTGAATTTATTAACATGATTAATTTGCTCAACATGTAGCGATTTAAGAATGTTTCTATAATTTCAACAGTGATTAGTGTCTATCCTACAACTCATTACCAATTGACCAATAAAATTTAGAGACGGTACAAAAATACATCTCACTACAATCTAACTTAATTTAAACTAACTGATGAGTTAAACCTCTTTGTATTGTAAAATTTAAATTTGAGATTTCCGCAGGCACCCGACCTCCGATGATATCACAATTCTTAACAACAATAACGACTTATATTTTGCAATTTGACGATCAAAATACTAAATATTAAGTCAAGTATAAGTCCGCAATAATTGGAAACCCTTATATTTTACTAAGGGTTCTTTCCAAGAATTTTATTGGTACGACAAATATTATTCACAGAACTAATGTTTCTGTAAAATCAGTTGATATACTTAAGATTTAATTTTGACCATCAAAAAGATCCTCTGCAGAAAAAGAAAGAAGAAGAGTGACAGTTTCAAAGAATAGAAGAGGAAATAGAAGGCATGAACATAACATAAGAAACTAACTACCAATAACAATTCAACATTGAACATCCGATAAAAATTTTCTTAACAACTACAAGATTGTTGCAAAAATTGTGGTAGCAAATGTTTTTTCTTTTAATCTCATACAAAATCGCACCCGATCTAAACGGGATCCTAAAATTGACATCGAAATTTCCATGAATCGTTTAAGCTATGATACACAATGTATTACAATAATGAATTTGACATCTATTAAAAATATAGTTACAGATATAATGCCAGCCGGCAGTCTACAGACGCTTAGAATATAATAAAAGTACAAACATCTAGAAGGCTTCGTTCAAACCAATAAAAATATCCCAGCAAGCGAGAAAAAGTTTCTGTTGCATCAACTGTAAATTATGATGAAGTCTGTTTCAAAAAATCCTTGAACCAGTTATGGTTATTTTATAATTTAATTTCTGTTGGAAGTTTCCACAGCTGGTCATAGCATTCGACATGTTTTACGACAGGTAACTGATTACAATGTACTTATTCACAGAAATTGTTTTAAATTTTAACCAATAATTTATCGATAAGTATACATCACTTTTCAATGCCAGAAGAGTTATGAGATAGAGAATTAAAAAAAACCAGATCGTTTTCAATATGCCAGCTTCATACAATCGCTCCAAATATTTAGGCTGATACGACCACCCAACTGATACGAATTAATTGTCAGTTCACATGCTCATCTAAATTGCATTCTCACTGGGATATTCGTACTAGTTTGAATAGAGCCTTAGGCATGGACAAATATTACAGAACTTATTATTGTGATTTACATTGTGTTCATCTTGTTGTTGATTGTGTTTCTGGTTTCTGGTTCTATTCCCGACATGTACTGAAATATCTGTCCTTCGGGCATATTTATGTTGTAGTATGTTTATGTGTAGTCAACTTCAAATAGCACTGCCTTCTTCATCTAGTAAGCAACCGATTAACGCCCGCTATTAATAATCAATCTACATAAGCTTTATCTATTAGAGATAGAAATTTGGAAATTTCTAAATATCAAATTATTAAATTAGGCAAATCTTTAGACAGATTGATTATTTTAACGGGTGTAAATTGTAATGTGTCATATATATCTTTTCTGTCTTTCTTCACCTCACTTAAGAATTCTGGTTCTACTTCTCTGGTTACTCTTTATGTAAATCTGAAAGTAAGTTCTGTAACATTTGCCCGTTACACTTCCGTTAACCCTAACAATTCGATTGGTGTTACATTGCCCTCACATTTTACTTTCCGACTAAAACTAACACGAGTATACGAAAATATTTCCAATAATGTCAATAGTTTGGCACGACTTATCCTGTGTACTACAAATTAACTATAATGATAGATATTACATAGTTTAAAAGAATGAGTACATTGAGAATCTACTAATAGAATACATATTTCTTAACACGTCGTCCCTGCAGGGAAGTTTATCAATAGGTGTAGTTAATGCATCGTCTTAACCCTCCTCATTCTTATAGCAAATCTATCCAACAGCTGGGACAACAATGGGTTCATAATGACGAATAGTTACTGTAATGAAGAAAATTCTGCCTCTCAATCTGGGGGTTCGAAGATTGCACCCAGGCACGCACTTTTTGAAGATAGGAGAGTTGTAACAACAATAGCAGTGCTAGGCTATTGTATGCCGGTTTGAGAGGGAGTTGAAAGGGGGACATTATTATTCGAAGCGTATTGACTTAGTCTTCAGAGGTAGCAACGCCTCTGTAGCACACCTCAGGTAGGACTTAGTTCTTATATGGGGTTGATCATAGATGTCTGCGGGCGGTAGTACCCACTTAGCATTAGGACTGCATGCTCGTATGCAGAACAAATCATAAAAATCAGAATAATACTGATATTTTGAAGTTATGCGTTATGATATGTAATAATTGTCGTTTTTTTTTTTGAACGGCGGAAGAAAACATCGCGAAGAGACTATCTCCGAAGATTTTTTTAAAGTTCTTAAAAATGAGTGACGTCTATCAATCCACACTTAGCCAACGCGGTGGACTATGGCCTTCCCGTTTCTCATTATATCCGAAGTAAGATAATAAGAGATTATTAATGATAAAGACAATAGTTGGACGATAATAATGAACCGAAGTAAACAAAATCTATTTTTGAAATTGACCCGCATTATCAACCCCATTGACCCAATTAGAAATAGATGTCGGGTCTAGTATTGGAGAAATTATATTTTAGTCAACGACATAATACATATTACTTAGCAATATGACCGTTTCGGCTTCTTGATTAGATACGTTGTAATCCATTATAATAAAGAATCCTATTATTATAAACACAATTTGATCCACCGTGATTATGTCGGTATAAATAATAATTTGGACATTTTGAAAGTAATCAATACTTATATAAATTTATTTATGCATATTTTTTATAAAATATGCACAAATTTTCTTGTACAAGCGACATTCTTGGATTTTTGCTTTTGAGCTTTGCTTAGACAAATGACTACTGGCTTATCATTGTAGCACTTTAAGATGTAGTTCTTTAATTTTGGTCAATTTGAAAAGCAGACCCGTCTTCCACTAGTTAATGGTAGAGCAATCTGAAAAAAATCTCAAGGGTGTGTGAAGTCTACCATTCCGCACTTGGCCAGCGCGGTGGATTCTGGCCTAAAAGTCTTCTCGTTTCGAGAGCGACCCGTGCCCAGCAGTGGGACAATAACTAGCTGAGAGAGCAATCTACTATTCTCATAATGCATAGGTCGAAGTAAAGCCTTAAACTAAAAAAATACTTGTACCCGAAAATACTAAGTCGAAACCCTTCTTTCATTAATGTCCATGACGTAGAAATCATCTGGAATTAATAAGGGTAAACCGGCAACTATGTAATACCAGTTACTAGTAACAAAGTCGTCGTTATAAACTCAAGTTAGTTCTAATAACACAGTACAAAGACTGCAACATTTCAACCGTTAACTGTCGCGGTAATTCCCAACGGGTACAAAATACCGCGCGACACATTTTTCTTCATAAACTTAACTGCAGTGACCGTGTTAAGATTGCAAGGTAATGGTGGTGGCGGTGCGGCTTGCGGCTGCGGCTCTGGCGGCTAATGCGACAGGTGATTAAAATTAATAAAGTATAGTAACAACTTGAAAATTAAGATTTAGAAAAGACTATCGGCAATAATTGGTACGTTCGTATTCGTGACCACTTCGGTACACAGTGCGGTATCTACAAAGAGTTGTTACAACCAATTTTTTTTTGTAATATACCGTAACTCTTAGCTTAAATAGGATGGTATGTACAGCTCTATATGTTGTGAAGACGACGTAAAACAATGAAGTATGACTAAACGTAAAAGCTTGAGTGACAGAGCCGACACTCTACGAAGCCAAAATCAACCGATCGTCTTTTTCTGTAAGCTGTAAGTAAGTGTATAGGCTTTGATCATTATCAATGAAGTGATAATGAGCTGATTTGACGTACAAATTGATACAGCTGCATGAGCCGCATGACGCAAGCCGCATCACTCCACAGTCTACAAGATACACTAACATGCGTATAACAAATTATTAGATAGTAGCACTACAAAGACTTACCACTAACACCACATCAATATACTAATATAGGTCTTATTTCGAGTGTGGTAGATCTCACAATCGTGTGTTCTTCGTCAGCTTCTCAAAGTGAGAATACTGTAGCCATCGTCAAGTTATAATCACCAAAGATATAGCGCATAGTTATAATTAAAATGACGTAAGTACCAAGAAACGTCAAACTGACGTAAAACACTTTAGAATTACTAAAGTAACTACTGCAACATTGATATCCGTGAATTCGATGTGAGTTTTAAATCGAGATGAGGAAATTTAAGGCAACATTTAAAAGTATTTTTCTCGTGTGCATGGTGTTTGCAGTTACGTCATTATAATTCTAAAGGCACGATATACGGGCAGATCTAGCGTAACAAACGCTACGTGAAAAATAGCGGGAAAAAATACAACCTAGGTTTAGCCTGTATTTTTATGCTTTCCCGAGCCAGATTGTTATTCTAGATATACACATTATCTTTATTCAGCGTATAGACTGAAACAATACTGACTATATCGCCTATTTTTCTTTGTTGTTCTGATCTAGATTGTCGATCTAGGCAACGTTCATATACTAGGTACATACATATCTATGTTTATCGTGTATCATTGTATACCTTTGAACAATGATTTTTAAACATACATCCATTCTTAATTATAAACTATGACATACATTGGCTCTCTGCGTCATGAACATTACTTTTACGTCAGAAAGACGTCTATCAGTGACATTGAACAGGGAATTAATTAATTCTGTAAAAAATTAAGGTACATTTAATAATTTTATAAATACGATTTTATTGCCAGAATGTTTATTTACTTTTATTTTATTTTATTATTGCTTGACGATTAATTCAAGTCTTAAATAAACCAATTCGACTCCGTTGAACAGACTTGCATCACCACGATTTTTCTTACACAATCATTTGACATACCAAACAATCAACAATCCAAAAAACATTCAACTGATTAATATCAGTTATTTCAAAACGCCGAGAGCAATGCCGAGGAACAGCCACATGCTGACGTCACGCGCGCCAGCGCCAGCGTGCAGCGCTCTGACCGCGTGTCTCGCTGGAGAGGGAGAAGCAACCAATCTCCTCGGGAACACTGCAACCGCTCCACCAGCTGAGGACACCGCCACACACCACACCTCGTCCGGCTCCGGCAGTAACAACACTGCACGCCAGCAGTGCTGCGCCAGGTCAGGAGTGAGGACTGCTGGTTGTGTGACACCATTAAGCAACCACAGAACACGTAGATTGCGGCCACAAGCGCCGCACTCGAGCCGCCAGCCGCCCGTGGCGGGCGCGGACGACACCGCCGTCGCGGTGGCACCACCTGGGCGATAACTTTGATGATACGTCTTTTCAACGCATAGAAGCTATATACGTCTACATTACGCAAAAGAGCAACAGGGTTACGTCTTTTTACGTATGTGGTTTACGTAAGTGTAATGTGTAATGTGTTACGTACATGTAAATGTGCACGGGTTTCTATTAATATAAATAATCTAACACAATTGTCACTTTGCTACTCTAATACTGCTAGTAACATTATTATGTATCTCCGTGATTATTTTACTATTTACGTTGTTAATGTAATAACGAACGACCATTCTCTATTACTAATTATAATAATGGTGATTAAGTAAAGTACATATTATTAAGAATAGCAGTGAAACAGTAATAAAAGCAACGTGACATTGAAAATAGTAATCGCAGTTAAACGGTGTCCAAATCAAGAGATAAGTTAAAAAAGTGTGGTATGTATAATGCTAGTGGCGGTAGATGGTCGTTTACCGGTGACACGGAGCGTGACGCGCTTGAGCTCGCGCAGGCGCTGCCGCTCCGGCGCGCGCGCGCCCACGCAGCGGTACTCCCCGCCCTCCTCGTACAGCGCAGAGTTTATTCCTGGGACGGGGACCGGGGTTTCATTAATGAAACCACACATGCACGCAAACGCACACACATAGCAGTATACGAACATACACTCATGATGTACCATGTTGACTAAGTGCATGAGAGTGCATGAAAAAATAATGTATACAAAAAAAATACAATAAAAATAGCGTTGACAACTTTATAAGAATCAAAATAGGTGGGGTATTGTCCGTAAGTAAAAGATTTACAAATTACATTAAATACAGCGGTAATGCGGTAATTTGCGAATATAATTTATAACTCTGAGAAATAGCAGTTTTTACACATATCACTGCGCAATGAAAACTTATTAGACGAATTACCTTTAAAAATAATCATAACCCTTTAATATTTCCGTTGTCACAAGCCCGACGTGACCAAACCTAGAACACGCATTTATAAACCAAAATTATCTACGTGAACCTTCTAGGATCGAACCCGAGACTCCCCACTTACCGAGGACGCCGTGCGCGTGGTGCGAGCCGGCCGGCGCCCAGTTCTCGCTGCTGTTGCCGAGCACGCGCCGCCACCAACAACCCACGCTACCTGTTACATAAACACACACCAAATAAGACTTTGTGTCTAAAGGCGATAATATTTGTTTCGTACAAGGCGGTACCTCAATTGGTTCGAGTGAAAGTAGAACCACTACCACAACACCAATTTTTGCCTAAAAACCAGTGTTAACTGCTACTAGTTTTGGTTTGAAGGATGCGATAAAAGAGACATATTTATTAAGGTGGTACAACCTAGTCCTCAGAAGTAGGTAGCCAAAAATAATCCTTTACTTACAAAAGACGTACTTTGTAGGTGAACCATTTTTAAGTCATTATTACATACCCTTCGGGCAGTGTAGCTGCACGTTCCCTCCTAAGGGAACTTCCACCTTCTGATGGTCCGGTTCCTCGTTGACGTCTGGTTCAGTCACGGCCTGGACGTTCTCATCCGGAGCTGTTGTGAAAGAACGAAAGAAAGAAAAAAATGTTGTTGTTGAACATGACATATAACATAATAACTAAATATTTTATTTAGGGTCCCAATAATGACCCTTTCAAAGTGAAAGTACCTTTTTTACAAGTAACTCAAAGCTCGTTTGACATATTGCCAGTTACAATAAATCTTTAAAGGGCTTTATGATTACGTGTACTAATAACATCATGATTATTTAATATTATAACATAACAAATATTCGTTATAACATGGTACAGTGGTACCGTGGTACAGTGGTACAACGGTACAGTAAAAGTACCGAAAGATCTCCCCACACTTATCGACTATGCATAGTTGACGTGCCGCATTGGGACTGAATGTAAAGCTCTTTACGGTTTAAGCCGATTCCGCGTTGAAGCACTTGCATGTGGGGGAACCCTAACTGACTTGGCGTAATTACACCAATTGTTAACTCACGACTTTACCTACTACCTACAAGTAGGTATATATTACAATTAAAACTCTTTTTCTCTAGTTAAAATTAGTTCTGACTGTTTTTATTAAAACTAGAAATAAGTAGTCAAAACTAGATACTATCACTGATATATTCGATTTTCAGATAAAACTAGTTGTCACTCCGAGCTTTAGTTAAAACTAGCACTAGAGAAACTAATCCGGGCTTGAAAACAAGATATATATTGTTTTGTTTATAATAAGCTCTGTAAAAGGCCATACTCATATTTACCTAGTAAAAATAATAACCTTATACTAGACTATACCCGTGTGCAGGAACGACCGTAACAAACCATGAAATTTTGATATTTATATCCCTGAAGAATTTTTAAGTTCGTTTCACTAGCAAGATTTGAAGTTTATGTCGTTGGCAAGATTTGAATTTTGTGTC
>DWRA01003795.1:0-11596 GCA_018250295.1 Spathilepia clonius | reverse complement strand
GCGCTTAGTGAAGGATTCCGGGATCTCCAACAGAACACAACCAGAGTCCTCCTAACGCAACGCCCTTTTAGGCCTCTGCCAGGATAAGCATTATGTTCACCCATAACTTGTGGTGTTTACGACGCTATGCGATCACACATACAAACGTCCTTTCCGGAGTCGCTGGCCGGCCGGTTTGGGCTCCCACTCTAACCACTCGCAACCCTGGAAGCGCAATTTAAGTCGCCTCACACGTCGGGCAGGGGATACCGTAGTTATATTCTGGTCCCGAGACTACATAGGCATGCATCGTTGGATCTAGATTCCCAAAAACAGCTTAATTGTCGATCGCCGATTCAAAACGTACCATGTCTGTGGGAGCCCTTACTGAAAAGCTTCAGCTGACACGTACATAAATATATCTCAACTGATTTTCATATTTCAGTAACATTCGATGGATAATTTCGACATTAATTTATAGAGATTGCTCGTAAAAGGTTTTCGATGTCTGATACCGATGTATGATTGCCATCATTTTTAGTGATCCGTAGAGATTTGGAATAAAAACGTGAACCTTATACTTTTTTCTATCTATTCGCCTGTCCGTATGCTGCAGCAATTTACTATGTGAGGAGCATTTTAAATATGTCGATAAAATTTAGAAGATTCGTGTATTCTAGGAACCGTTTTAACGGAATAATTACGGAAAATATACATAGGTTACATAATGACAAAATGTTATATAGTTTTTATGATATAAGATTTGTCTATTCATTCATAGAGAACTGCAAATAATCACGTAGTTCCCTTTTTATTACCAAAATGCGAAGGACAGATATTTAAAATTACCATTCCGAAAAACAGGTTGTAAAGCGAAACATTTTGCATAAAGTTTTGTTTACGTGTTTACATTCAAACATTAATTTGCAAAGTAGGGCAGACGTGCACGTCCATGTAAACAGGGTCCAGGGCAAAGCCCTTTGTAACTGTTTTAGCTATCATCCCTGCATATAAAATAAGATACGGCTCAAATATCATATTTTGAACTGATATAAAAAAAAATAACAAACAAGTTTTTGCGAAATTTCTAAGTAGCAGTATCATAAATTTCTACGTACCCAGTAGTGGTGTTTTACATCCGGCCGCGCATGATGCTTGTCTGCTCGAACTTCGATATTCACACGCACAGACACAGTCGTTTATAACACACAGAACAGACAGATAGAAAAAATATGAAGATATAACGCTTTTCTCCTACGTGATAATTTCTACCGTTGAACTTCACTGCCCTATTGACGTAACAGAAATAACTTTTATGTATATATATATATATATATAAAGAAAGCAATATAATTATTGCTTTCTTTATTTAATTAATTCCAGATTTTTGTTATTTTTTCACTGTGTACCAGGTATATGTCACCAATCCTTTAGTTCATTTTCCTTCTCTAACTTCACACACACTCCCCACTGTCCTCTCTTATCCGCCTTACTCTTTCCATGCATAGGTTGTCCTTTCTAGACATACGACTCAGAGTAAAACAAGGTTTGGGACAAACTAGGGCATAATTCGGGAATTAATTAAGGATTGGTAGACTTCACTCCTTTGAGAACAATTTTTTTCGAATTTAGATATGTAATGACCCTCTTGATGTTTTCTATCACCATTTAAGTAAATGATGACTACTTAATACGCAAATAAGTTTAAAAGATAAAAGGGAAGAGCCTGGCATTCAACCTTTGGATCCCAGATTGATAGGTAAGTCTCCTTCACCACACCTTTCAAACTAGAATGCAACCGCGCTTAACACTGCTGTTATTAGGTACAAATAGGTGTGGCGGTGGTGCCGCTGGACAGGACCCACAAAGGGTATTTTCAAATGAGTAAGTTGACTCTACTACAGTTAATCGTTAAGTAATGCTGTCATTCGAAAGTAAACTATTAAGTGAAAAAAAAAGCACCAACAATTAAACGCAAGATACAGTTTTTCACGATAAGCATTAGTAAAGTTGTTGTACGTGTTTTATTGGTGTTTCCCCTGAAGAGTAATGGTAGATCGTTATGTTGTAGGGCTACTCTCGACGTCTCGAGCGCGCAGCCTCAATATCAATCACGGCTCTCCCTTTGTTAGTTCATGCTTCTCTCAAATTACCTTACATGGCTTTCCAGCTTAAAAAGCCTCGAAAAGTAAGTCAAGTGAGCTTGTAAACCAAAAACATACTCGAATTATAAAAGCTTATTATGTAAACTTGTAATATAAGTCTGTACTCCAAAAACAGTATTTGTTGTAATTAAACATAATAATCCATTTAATAATTCAAGTTAATATTATTCATTAATAAAATCATATTCCTGAATAGAGTTATGTTTGATCATTAACACTTAGTTCGTTACTCGATGATGAATTTTATATTAATTGTAATCATAAATCACATCAAAACTTATTGTTTTATTCACTTTGTAGTGATTGCAAATACTTTTTTAAAATACTGTCTTGTATTATTCAATGGCATTATTTTTTTAAATGACTCGTCTTGGATTGACTTCAGGTGTAACTCCGCCACACCAATTTTTGCCTAACAAACAAATATTAAGCGCAGCTTTAGTTTAAAATGTGTGTTAAAAATACACATATACGAAGCGTTCAAATTTACTCTTTAAGGATAGCAACGTATTTGGGGCCGACTTGGGGTACTCTTTGATAAGAGTCAATACCAGATATGATTATCAGGTATTGATTTTGTAGAAGTACATGAGAAGTAGTTACTTACCAGGTGGCCTGAATCTCGTTCTAGTACTTCTAAAATATAAAAAATGATACAAAACACATATTTTAATCTAATAAGAGTATACCTACAAGGTAAGTTAGATTGTAATACAACAATTGAAAAAAAAAACAATCCTTGCTCCATATTTTCAAATGAGGCATTGCAGAATACTCTGTAACGTAGATATAAGTGCTGGATAGCAATTAATAAAAACAAATTGTTACCTTCTCGTGTCTTTGGCGCGTTTCGGAGAAATCCGCCTAATCCGACATTAAGAAACGATCAATCAAAAAAACATAGCGTTTCCACTAAATCCTTCATAATTAGTTTAGCTGTATTGCAAAATATAAATACAACCTGTAACTTTCGTCCATCCATCAGCCCTTATGAGTCTACTGTTAGTGCAAACCTTTAAGGGCCTTTTTTATCACGCGGGTTTATGACCGCATGCGTGTCTCGTCTTCACGCGTGAATTTGGTTATTTAAGTCTCTCCGCGTCCTGCTTGCATGTGGCTAGAATATAGAATGCGTTTGGCACGCCTGCGGACCTAAACCGCATGCGGATGTCCGAACCTGCGTGATAGGATGTGTTATAGTCATCGCGCTTGACTGTACGTGTTTGAATGATGAATAAGTTTGAACGAAGACGCTGCGGCCTATCTCCTAATCTGTATTTAATCTTTTTTTGTTATGTAACAGGTACTGGCGATACGAAGATTTGATTTCTTAGTTACCGATATTTCGATTCATTTGCATGATCACGTGACCATGATTCGTGCAACTAGATCGAAATATCGGCAATTACATAACAAAATGTATCAATTCCGCGATAATATTAGCCTTAAATCGTATATTTAATCTTCTTGAAGTACCTTTTCTTGAAAGTTATTTTGACATTACAAACAAATATTTTTAATTTTATTTTACATAAACGACCACATTTCTAGCAATAATTGTGTCTGTTTGTTCCACTTTTATATTTAATGTAATGGAAACGTCATCGAAAACGAATTACAAACAAACTTTTGCCATAAAGTTTCTTTATGGTTCCATTGAGACGCGTATCATATTGCCAAGCTGTTAATGGCTCAGCGGAATACTTTTGTGACCATAATAAAACATTTGCCCGTCGGACATACTTAAAATGAATAAAATTCCTCGAAATATAACCCAACTTCTTTATCAATTTTATGTGTATACATAATATAGAGGTTAATTAGTTCAATAGCTAAAACCGTACACTGTTTGTTAATTACTGAAATAAAGAGTGGAAACTTGTCGAAACGGTCTCTCAGTCGGAAAGTTCCAGGTTTGAACACAGTTTTTTCTAAAATTAAGTACGTGTGGTAATTAAAAATGGTAGGTAAAATCCTTTGCGATAAACCCATAATTTTATTTTCAGAACAATATTTTTAATATTCGGTTAAGACAACACATGTTGCTCTGACCTCATACTATAGAACTGTATAAAAATTTTACACCAAATCTCATAGATGTTTTAGTAAGGAATTTTATACGAATACCTACAATTTCTGGGTCCATGTGTTTCAGTAATTGTTGTACGTAACCATAGCATCAACAACATTGTGAATACAGAAGAACATTTAAAACTCCATGACAAAGTGCAGTCATAGCTTTCAAAAGTTAGAAAGTAGTTATTTCTTTCATGTTTATTCCTATTTTATATTGCACCTCGAGCCATTTATTGTCGACATAGGAGACAGCAACCGACAATGTAGGTGTGTCACATGCAACACACATGAGAAATATAAAAGTAGTGGTATCTACATATTGAACTGTTTTATTCAGTAGGTAAGAGCATTCCCAATAGCTTAGAATGGAATTGTAGAACAGTTTTATAGCAAACGAATGATTTTTTTCTATTCAATATTAAGGATAAGGATAGAGGAGTTATACCTCTGGCGTACACAATAAAAAAAGAAATCTTAACTTATTTTTAATTTATAAATACTTGCTACATTATTCTTGAACTTAAGTATGGAGGTAACAACATATCCCTCTTTTGTGTACTTAATAAAAAGTTAAAATCGTATCATTTCGTATCTTATAGTATTGCGAAAATATAGTATAGTGAATATCGGGGATATATTTGCTACAGAACTTCATGGTGTCGATTTTTCATCTGGCGGCTTTGGAAAAGATCACAATCGTTTTTTGTCTTAAACACCCAAACAGAATTATAACCAATACGTTAGAACCTCAATAACGTTAGACAGAGTGCTTTGTAAAACACTTTAGTATATTGATATCAAGTTATTCCATTCGTACTGAATATTCACTACCTACTTGTTGCTCATTAAATTTTTATTCCGTAAGCTTCACCCTCGCTGCGATACTTATCGGCTGCCCGTTGAATAATGAATGTCGTTGTATTTGACGTTTAACATAGCTTTATTTCGGAAAACTTTATGCAATTAATTTTTATTTACAAATAGCTTTAACTTTGTGAAATATCGAATACAATGATAGTGTTTGAGTAAAATGTATTTTTATATAATGGAAGTAGTAAACGAGCATGCAGTCCACCTGATGGTAGGTGACGTCCATGGACTTGATATGATTAGATTCCTACCTCAGGTCGAAGACAAATACGTTGCTATCGCTGCGGACTAAGTTGGAATGCCTCGAATAAATATGTCTCTTTTACTACTCCCTTCAAACCAGAAGACAGCAGTTGACACTGCTGTTGTTAGGCAGTAACAGATGTGGCCGTTGTGCCGGAATCGAGCCAAAAAGGGTTCCACCTTTAGTCTATCTGGCCAGGGATAGAACCCGAAATCTACTGCGTGTTAAACCGGTATGGTGACTCCCACCTTATAAAAAGATACCTGATCAAGAAATTTACATTTCCATTCTGCTTCTGGGTGTTTATGTATTCGTCTTTGTGCGTGTTCGTGGCACTCATGACACAGGAAAAATCCTAATATTGGGCTGAGTGACGAAAGCATTATTAATTTAATCTGTTTACTTTGGTAATTTGTAGATTATCCGCGTAAAAAGCACTTTATCGACATTACACATGAACATAACATATGTGTTACACGTCAGATGTTTAGATGCTAATCGTAGCACGCTACGGTCGCTACGAGCGCTGCATACACCGGCATCATGCAGTAACTGCAAACATAAACATTTATTCATAACCAAACACATGGATTCACATGGCCACTAAATTGAAGGGGGAATATTGCGTTCCAAACGACCTTTACTACTGTCACCTGTTTCAGTTGTTCGCGTTGTGCGCCTTCACAAGTCGTATTTCATTCTTTTTATATTCTTACCCAACGATAAGGCAGACAGCTACTTATGGAAAGTAGTCAGCGTCGCCCATTGACGTTTGCAACACCAGACTAGTCAATGCATCGGTTTTGGAGGCGAGCTCTTTTGTAACATTTTTGATATCATAGCGCTCCAAGAATACTTCAGGAGGGAGCATTATCGTATTACGAAGACGTACTTAAATGAGGCGTTCTTAATTAATCCAGGTAACAATGCGTCCTTAATATGATTCTAGCAGTTTTTCAGACTATACATTAGGCTTTACGCCCTGTCTTTTTCCATATAATGAATAACATACGGGCTGTCTACAATAACTATTAATTCGAATGTACCTTCTGTGTTTGCTATGGGTATTATGGAGATATCTAGACACGCGGTAGTGTATCAGCAAAGTTGTAAAACACTAACAACACATCTGCGTGTTATTTTACACTAACTATTTGAAGCTAATTTTGATGTCTTAATAACTCAAGAAGTATTAAAACTAGATACATAGAATTTGTTTCATATCAAGATTACACTAACATCAAAACTTAGAAAAAATCTAAGGTCATCATTATGTATATCCTTCACGGCTGGGTAGGTTTGAAGTGTACATATTTAGATGCTAATACACAGCCCACGGCTGAGCGCTGATCCAGATTACAGTTCAGTGCTATTTCGAAAAAAAGAAACACTGAACCACAATCCCGCCGATCAATACTTTTATACTATAAAGACTATATCTTTTTTTTAATATAATGGATTAGCAAACGAGTATGCAGTCCACCTGAGAGATATTTGTAATCCACCCCAGATTTAGAATGCTTCCTAAATTCAACCACAGATGCGTTGCTACCTCTGATGGCCAAGTTGGAACGCCTCGATGTGTAAATCCCCTTACCACACCCTTCAAACCAGACGACAGGAGCACTTAGCACTGATGTTATGAGGCAGAAATAAGTGTAGCGGTGGTACCGAAATCGAACTGCAAAGGGTTCTACCACCTTAAAATATATCAAACATTTGCTCACGAATGAATACTTTCAGATGCACACATGCGCACACGTATTCCATGCAATTTCAACTGGACTTTGCTGCTACGATAACCGAAATGGATTGCCTCTTACCCTATAAATAAATTAATTAAGGCTGTCTCAACCCTCCGACTGTGCAGTGTACGTATCGTTCCTTGCCGACAGGTAATACTTAGGTTCACTATCAAGATAGATCTCCCGTACTAACTAAGTGGACCGGCAAATGTTCATGGCATTCCAAAAGCACGTGTTTTATAGGTTACAACTTAGCTTGCTTAATCCCAAGGGAATGCACAAAATGGGAAGTACACAAAAGAGGGATATGTTGTTACCGTCATACTTAAGTTGAAGAATAATGGAGCAAGTATTTATAAATTAAAAAATAATTCCAAGGGAATGCATATATTGATCATTCTAAAATTCAAATATTGTAATGTAGTAGTCTTCGTAATTTGGTCGCGGTTGGTGTAACGAAGGAACGTCGAATCCTTTATGGCTCGACTCCGGAAGCATCATCCCACACCTATTTCTCCCTAATAATAACTGTTTAAAGCGCTAATATCGTCTGGTTTGAATAGTGTGAAAAGACATACTTATCTGAGATGGATTAGAAATGACCATGAACGGCAGTTACTTACCATCAGGTGGACTGCATGCTCGTTTGCTACTCCATCGTATCAAAAAGGATTCACTGCCGCCCGTGGACGGCATGGTGAACTCCATGTAGAACAACCCTAGACACATTGCCACTTCATGCCTAAGATGGTCGCATCATTCATAACTGCTTTATGCCAGAAATGGGCTTGGCAACGATACCTAGGAAGTCAATTCATAGCTACTACCTTTTAAACACACACACACACTCACACACACACACACACACATTAAATAATTTAAATTTATTGTAATAATTTAAATTCAATTTCTCAATTGTTATTAACGCGTAATACGTTTTTTTAGCCATATTATCAACTATAGATTGTATCGTATTCTTATCATTATGTATAACGCTGTTGTATTTCCAAATAAATATATAAAACCGACTGCATACTTTAAAACGAACCTTTCACAAAATAGAATTTAGCTCAACACGAATTTAAAACTTAATTTCCAACTTGCAAGGAACAAGCACATAAGCACAACACAATATCGGCAAACTTAATTAAGTTTTCAACAGAAAATTTAATTGAATGAACTCCGAGAAATGAAACAAACATATACTGTATTTTAGGAAAATTGTGAAGGATTCCTGAAATGATCTTTTCCTTACACTTACGACGGCGAAGAGTGTAAGGGCCGACAATTCGAAGGTACTTCAGTTTAACGAGTAGCTCTTAAAAGGATGCAAAGAAATGCTGCCTCACGCTCTTACTGTTTCAAATGTTAGTCAAGAATATGGCGTACTTATGCATTATATCTTGTGTAGGTAATAAAGTATATTTTTATGCAAACCGAGTATAATCAAGTCGACACCATTATGCCTGAAACCCTTTTTATGTTCTCTTGCTGGGCGCGTGTCTCACTTCCCAACTGGGGGAGGACTTCACCACGCTGCTCCAATGCGTATTGATGTAGCAGTTATTGAATAACCCGTAGCGAACGTTTCCAAACTCACAAGGCCTTAGGTTTAACGACTGGTAACAATAGCTCAATGTACCTTCCGAATTATGGAAGTGCACATGAAATTTAGTCACTACCGGTCACTAATCCAACTTCCGACCGCGCCTGAAGTTGCTTAACTTTGTAGATCAATTAACATTTTTACAAGCCACAGAGCTAAACGCGTGTCACCACCGCCATTATGATAGTCCTAAGGTAAAACTTTTTGTACGCGAGAAACATACCTATAGATTTAAGGCACATAAGGCGCCATTAGCCGAAGCGGTAAACAATGGTCACTCCGCTCTATTCTGTGAAGCGATCTGTACCCAACAGTTAAATAGTAGTACAGATAATAGCATACTTTTCCTGTCATGCATATCAACGCCCGCATTCGTGTCTCACATGCACGCATGCCACTGACGTCCTATTGTTCACATGCATACAGACGCATGCCGAGAAGAAACAGAAATATTAACTAATAATAATATTAATAATAATATATTACCTGTAGATAAGACACGCATACGGGCATAACACGCGCGAGAGGAAAAGCCCTTTGAGGTGACAATTTCGTCACTACATTTTCTATTATAGTGTATAATCATTATTTTCTAATATGTCTACATGATTAATAAAATAAGTAAATCGTTGTAATACTACTCATTTAGGCTGCTTTACAGTTTGTAGGTTTAATCTGATAGTTACAGAGGTCCATTCGGTGACCAAAAGGCTTGAAGACTAATTGTAGTTGCGACCACACATTAGCCTCTCCTGTAGTGTAGTTATTTAAAGGTAAACCGGGACCCTTCTAGCTTTTTAGTATATTTTGTATAATTTTAAACTCTGTGTATCTGTAAAACGGTTCATTATTTTTATTGGATATTTTGGATGGTAAGAAATGGTAGCCTTTTTTATTTCGAGTACTGTGACAGCGCCACCAGGTAATGTGGGATTTTTGCCCACTAAAACACCCTCCGGTGGCCATCATCAGCTCCTAGTGGAGGACGGGATCTCCAACGGAACACATCCGGAGTCCTCCTAGGGCAGCCCTTTAGGATTCCGCTCGGGTGAGCATTATGCTCACTCACATCCGGTGTTTACAACGCTATGCGACCATAACAACAGTATCAAGCGCTACTACATTCTGGTTTGAAGGGCGTGGCAAAAGAGACTTACTTATCCGAGGCGTTCCAACTTAGTTCTGAGGATTAGCAACACTGTAGCCGATCTCAGGGAGGACTCTAATCTTATCGGGAGCTGATTACAAATGGCCGTGGGTGGCAGTGGCCACATATTATCAGGCGGATCGCATGTTCGTATACTACCTCAATACAATAAACACACCTAGTCATACGACATAAGAGACTTAGATAGAAAAATGCCTTTAATTCGTGTGAGTATGTTTCAAAATAGGTCAAGTGCCATTGGTGCGCGGTATGGTATAGGAATTTACATGAATGTAGGAAAGTGGTATCGTGAGAAGAGAGTTTTATATAGACGAGCTGCAAAATGAGATGAATTCACATTATACAGACATAATACCACTAGTTCTAAAGAGAAAATAGAAAATAATTTGCGTGAAGGTTTGTAAAATGTTTTTAGTCGTATAAATTATTTCATATATAATGACCGTACGTATTATGAATCACATTGTTTGCTTTGAATCACATTGAAACATATTCAAATCTTATAATGACGAATTTTTTACAAATCTTTTATTTCTTAATAAAGTGGTCTACAAGCTTTTTGGCAAACACAGGCCACATAGTCACAACAAGAGGTAAGTAGAAAGTGGTTATTGAAAATTTGCGTCGAAATGGTCGTCAAGAATAAACTGTCTGTAACGTGGATAATAAATTAGGTCTTGGGAAGATCCGCGGAGCGCAATGAGAGGATCTAGGAAGTCCTATGGCCGCAATGAGAGGATCGCGGGCCACATGCGGCCCGCGCCCCAATGGTTGTCGACTATTGGTTTAAATAAATCCTTTACAGACATAATTTCGGCAAAGCAGCACTCCAGCATTACTTGCATTACCATCCGATGTGTCATACCAAATTCCCAAATATACCCGAAAAACTCTGACTGAACTGGGTTTAGTTATTTTCTTCATTAACAAACTTGTACATAGCACAGAACGTACTTACTAACGCGTTACTAATAACCAATATTTTTTTTTTGCCTACCAAAGATCGGAATCAGACAAAACAATGAATGAATTGATAATTTCGCTAATTTCATTTTTTCGATTATGTTTGAAACTCTTCCTAATACATATTATATTTTGACAAAGGAATATCTCCCGCCGGGCTAAGTGATCATACCCGGAGAGCCGCCGTGCTCCGACAGACTCAATTTGGAGTTTGTATGCGTACAAGATGTTAAGATAATTTCGTTAGCGTGATTCAGAACGCAGTGGCGCCATCTCTTGATGAGTTCCAAGAAGTTGCCACAATATTTGTAATATTACATGTATGTAAGTAAATTGTAGGTTTTAGGCGTTATATTGAAAATTAATGGTCATATGAAAATATATGTCTCGTGTGACAATATTCATTACGGCTTGAAATATTGATCATCGTTTTAATAAATAATGAACTGTTATTATCTGTCCTTGTATTGAAACAGACCTTGAAAGGAATAAGTTAACTAGTTTTGATCATGAACATGTCGTAAACTATAATTGTATTAAGTACTACATCATATATTGAATATATTATCTGTTTTTAGGTCATTGGTAATAAGTAACATTTACATGGCTATTTAACTTTGAACTTATCATTTTTGGGCGCTTGGAAATATTATGAGAGTAAATTCAACCCAAATTTCAATTACAAATTGACACCATAAAGTTGGTCAGTAAATACGATAATTGTATCGTATTTACGTACGTAACGTCATATAACGTAACGTATTGACGTTACGTTATATG